>PPHD01002903.1:0-21317 GCA_002909625.1 Bambusicola thoracicus
GAACAGACTTCCAACAAGTGCAAACAGGAAAAACTGAAATCAAGGAAGGGCTAACAGTTGTCTAGCTGCCTGGTTAGGAAAACTCTGATATAGGGAGCTAAGAGGAAACAATAATCTATCAGTACTGTAATTTCAAGGGAAGAATTGAACAGGGACTTTTTTTTAATAATCAGAATTGGAAGGCCAAAATCAGGGGCACTGCATTACAAGTAGGGCGAATCGTACAACTGCAGTACCTAAAAAACTAAATAAAATGCACTGATGTTTAAAAACACTGAACAGACAAAACCTCCCAGTGAAGATGGAGAACACTAAGCTACCACATTACCTACAGAACAAAGGCACCATTTATATGAACGAGTCCATATGTAAAAAGAATGCTAAAAAGGCTACTAACGTGTATTATGTACTACATCAGATAGACTACATTGCCTATAAAAAGTTACCAGAATATAAAAGAATTTGTTCAGAATTGAGAAATTTCCCCTTCCTCCTTTACTTCTTTTTGATAGTTTTATATTTATATTCTTTCCTTCAGAACTTCAGAGTATGACATTAAATTAAAATAACAATTTCTGTCATAGTAACTTATGACTAAAGGTATTTCCAAATAAAGCATTTAACAACTTTAACATAGCAAGAGTCTTATTTTTTCCTTATTACAATGAAGATTGAGCATACTGTTTAACTTAATGCAATAATTCCAAATGATACTGTATTCCATGCTGAATGACATTCTCAGAACACAGAGACCAAGAGGTGCTTCCTGAGTTTCCTTTGAAAACACAGCTCTCAAGAACTCTAAGCTACAATGCGATTCCTGTTAAGTTCCCCAGAGTTTCATGGCTTTGACATTTATGTCCTGTTCTTGGAAAGGCAGCAACTGGAACATGGTCCCCAAGTCAGAGTGGCTTTGCAAACACCGCTCATTTTTAAGGTTCCTTAGAATCATATCATAGAATTGCTAAGGTTGGAAAAGACCCACAGGATCATCCAGTCCAACCATTCGCCCTTCACCAAAGGTTCTCGCTAAACCATGTCCCTCAACACAGCATCCAACTGTTCTGTGAACACCACCAGGCTCGGTGACTCCACCACCTCTCTGGGCAGGTCCTTAACATCTACTTTCATGAAAAATACTTCAGTTAACATTTTCCTGCTGAATGTTTTGCCCAAGGTCACTTTTTTGATAGTTAATTGGAAATTTAGATCCAAACATCATTTAAAAAAAAAAAACCCAAACTTTTTAAATAAAGCAGACATGAAACTTCTTTCACCAGATCAAAAAAATCTAAAACAAAGCTAAAACCAACAACAACAAAAAAGGTTTAAACCTTTTCTCAGAGAAGCCTTGGCATGAGGAGTATAAGCAAGGGACGGAACACACAGAGGGTAGGCACCCTTCACACCAACAGAAGTGCCTTTTCAGTGCCTGGTGAAAAATGTCTGTGTTTAGTCAAACTATTTACCTTCCAAAGACTTGTGAAACTTTCTAGCAACTCACTGCTGTGAACTGAAAATGCATCTGTGACTTTTTTTGCCCTAGGAGATGCATTCCACTTCTAAATTTAGCATCTCCCTTCAACAATTCCAGGGCACAGATTTCGTGTTGTATCTGGGTGCCTCCAGCTTGTTTTGCATCGAAATACTGGGCACTATGGAGGCAGAGCTAGAGAAAACGTAGGCACATGTAGTTTATTTGCATAGCTACAGCCAGTGATTGTCTTTATGGAGCTTGAAGCCAACAGTTATGAACAGAAGAATGGAACTTTTATGAATACAAAGCAAATCTGAAGCAAAAAAAAAAAAAAAAAGAGAGGGAAAGCAGTGGAGAGTGACTGCACAGAATAGCTCAACATAAAAACTGTTTACTGACCACACATGGTTTATTCACTAAAATCCATTAAGACTTGACTTTTAAAAGTTCTCAGCACCAAAGGAATGGAAAAACAAAGGGATAAGGAACTTCCAAATGAAAAGCTAAATTCAACAAAATCCTGGAGGAATTACTCGGAATAACTCCAGTCCCCCACCTCCTCCAGCCTCAGATTTTCAGCACTTCCAGCATGTCATAAATCTGCGTTAAACTGTATGCTGTTTAACTTCCTTTCTATAAATGAAAATAAAGACTCTTGCTATATTAGCAATTGTTTTTATATTATGAAAACGCTTACCCACGTACCTCAACTTTCAACTTGGAGAAGAATAGCTCTTCTGAAATTAATGCATAAACACCACTATCTTGTCTTGCTAGTCAAATAAATTCCGAGAAGCAAACAAACAAAACACCACACAGAGAAACAAACACAAAGCGTGGAACTGCCCTGCCCAAACAAACTGAACGGTGTTATCAGAAAGAACAAACCCAGGAGCAGTGAGAGCTCACCTTTCTGAGCTTTCATTGTTTGTTCCTCAATTTGTCTTAAGCGTTCCATTAATTCTTCCTTTTCACGCTCTATTCTTTCCTTTTCCTTTTCTGCAATCTCCCTTTTCTTCTTCTCATTTTCAAGCTGTGCCCTGAAAATAATAAAAGACTTTTTTTAAAAAAAAAAACAACATCAAATAGATTAAATTCTACTCTGAGGATTCCAGTTTTGTTTTCAGTTTACTCAAGCAATAAAGAAATAGTGTTCAATGTTTTGAATTCATATTCAAACATAATAACCCAGTTTCTCCATTTCAAAATACAGTGCATAAAAAGAAATTACGAACAGAACCAATTAGCAACCTTGGATATGGTCCAACCAGGTAAAGCCAAGATTATAGTTGCATTTTACACGACTGATGTTCCATCTGGGCTAGAAACAGTCACTGTATTTTTTGAAAACAGAAAAGGAAAGTTGTTATATTCTTTGCTAAACTTGCTTTCACGGTTCACATGTAGAGTAGAGAAGTCCCTAAGAATCAAGCAACAGGAACTTTAAATGTTTCACAAAAAAACTTAATGAGAAACAATGGTAGAGCTACTATTACTATGCTGAAAGCTCCGAAGGAATACGGCTTTCTATTAAAACAGGTGAACCATGCCAGTGCACAGACCTGCTTACCTATTACCGAAAGAAATGCAAATGTCTTTTCCAGAATGCTAGGATGTTTGATATTCTATGACTTCGTATTCTGAAAAGGATAGAAGAATTTTCCTTCTGTTTCATGAAAGTTTGTTAATTACCTTTCCAATTGTTTCTGATGTTTCTCCTCTCTAGCTTGGGCCTTCATCTGTTGCACTTCAATTGTATCAGGTTTCCGCCTCCTCATGTACAATTCATGATTTCCCATACACAGTGCCAAAATACGCTTGTTAATTCTCAGACGAGGTGCATAAAAAACAAAATCCTAGAAAAATATGCACATCCCTTAGTCGAAAAACTCAGCTGTGACAAGAGCCAAACTATTACTGCATTTGTGCATTTGTTAAATTTAAATTTACAAATGTTTTTATACTCTTCCTCCAAAATGCAGTTACCATAAGGATCCTGTGAGATAAATTCAAAACCCCATCTGTACTCCTCTATGTAGAGGTTCTACTCAAAATTATTTATTTAAACTTCTAAAAGTAGTACAGTTTTCTATGCTTCAATGCAAGTTAACGTTGTGTTTTGCCCCATACTCTGATGGAAGGTGCTACCGTAATCCAAGCAAAAAATAAAAATAAGAGATAGGAGTGCAGGGAATTCAGCATGCTATAGAGCAGCTTTTGAATTTGTCACGAAACATGAGCTGGCTTATAGAAAAAAAAAGAAATCTTAAGCGTCAACAAGAAGGAAGAGAGTGAAAGTAAGTGTACCACACTTCAAAACTTCAATTTCTTTTTGATTATTGAATATCCTACCAATACAAAAAAGGCATAAAAGTATTTGCTTATGCCATGGTACCAGAGCAGGTTCCTTCAGGCTTGAAAACCTTCACATAAAGAGGCATACTATTCTACAGATAACTTACAGGGGCCTTTTTGTCAATTGGCTTTATGACAAACTTCTTGTCATTGAAAGAGATGTTTCTTATTTCACTCCAAGGAAAACCAATCTTGGGTGTCAGCCTTCAAAGAGAAAAAGTTCTCATTAAAAGAAGAAAAAGATAGGCATTTCATTAACGTCCACTGACACATAAAGCCTTATTTTCTTCCTGTTTTCAATGCCACAATTAAATTACGTTTACAAAACCTACCACAACAAAAGTTTAAGCATACTTTAATTGACAATTTCACATACTCATTTGATGAGTTTGTAATAGTAAGTCTCATATTCCTATAGCACTGCAACAGAAGAAATTCAGAAATTTCAGTTTTGACATATTCTACTACCATTAAATACATGCTGAATACCTCATGCTGAATACATGCCAAATACCGTGATTCTTTGTCAGTCATGGATAATTTTCTCTTCAGAGAAATGGACAACTATTTCATTGGGGATATAATTTTAAAAAAGTTAGACATTCCAAAGCCTGAAATTAGATCAGCCTTCAGTAATGCTGTACTTCAGTTTAACTTGGCTGTAAGATACATCTTATTACATTTCCAAAGTTCACGATGAATTTCATCCACTCCACTTTAAGTAGAATTAAGTTGAGAAGCAGTTACAATGCTTTGCACCAACTGCAAAACTTTTAACTCTGAAAAGAAATACAGTTCTTAAATTGTAAAATATAAATATTTGACTCCATCAGCACAGAAAGTTTTCTGAGTTTATATTATGTTAATGAAAAGAATTTAAAAAAAGGTTTAAGTATTTGATTGCTCTCCATCTGAATTAAAATACCAAAAAATGGTTGATTGTTCAACCTCATTTGAACATTCCCTGAATATTTTCATCATCTTTCAGGAGTTATGTTGCCATCTAATGGCAATTAAGGCTCACAGAATTTTGTTAAGGATCATGTACATCCAAGCATGAAATTTCTAATCTGGTGTTTGACAAGTTTTACTTCAAATCACTGTGAAAGTACCGTTAAGACCACATACCACTAACATAAGTGTCTAAAAAGAAACAAAAGAATGAGTCTGTTCTTCAGTACTAAGACTGAGTTCTGTATATTTCAGCTCTACACCTATCCAAGTAAGGCAGAATCCGATCTCTATCAGAATAGAAGATCCATCTATTTTCCTTCATGTCTAGGAGGTTTCATTTTTAGATACCAAAGCTCTTCCTGCTCTAAGAGCTCTAATTCTTGCAAACTTCTCAAACACGATGTTCAGCTTCACCCTGACTTAGTCAGTTCACCCTGACTTTAAAGAGTGTTGAAGGAGTGAAAAGTACAGGAAAAAAACTACATAGAAGTGTTCTTGCTACAAACATCCATACTTAGAAACATCAATTTAAGTTTACACAGGACTGTCCTTCCATTCACTTCTCCTGAATAGCTGTTTCTTTTACAAAATTAAATTACTGGAATGTTTTATCTTTCACACAGATTAGAAGATCTTTGATAGCCCATTTTGCTAAATGTTAGTGAAACACATGCTTTTGTATAATCTCAGGTAGGATCTCCTAGGACAAAACTTGAAATAAAAAATGAGTATTAGCCACTTACTTATCATCATGTTCATAAATATTCAGACCCAAAGCATCAACTCCTAACCATAACTCAGTTCCTTTTTTATTCTTTATTTCAAAATAGTTGACTCCATACATTTCCAAATCTTGTGCTATCTTAAGGTATTCCATCATAGAATCTTCCCTGATAAAAAGAACAGAAAAAAGTGTAAATGCGTAGTACAGGCAAGTCAGAAATAAAATGTAAGAATAGGGGAACTACAGAGCAACTTAGCGAGAAATTTAGTTAGGAATCAAACATCTCTTGGAAATTCACATGTACATTGATTTAAATACTTGTAGCTCTTTATACCCTAATACTCAAATACAGTTTAGTCTCTGTACTTTGTCTTTTCAGCCTGAGGAGTAAAGAAATACATTTTAGAGGTACGCAGCTGCAGACAAAGGCAGTTGACAGTCTTGCCAGAAATCACGTAGGCAGTCAACAGTCCAAATGGAAATTCAATTCTCATCCAAACTTCCATGGAAGTTTTCGGTAACTGCTAATGCCAGCCAGAACAGAAGTTTCCAAGCAAAAATAATACCACCCAAAACACATCTTGATAATAGTAAGAAATACCATTATAGGTCTTGGAACATTTTCTATGTAATTACCTTAACATTCCCCTGTGCTCTTCATGCCAGTTCTGTATTCTCTCTTCCCACTGTTCTTTTGTCAGTTTGTGCTGTTCTAACACACTGTGAATAGAAATTGTTATTCAATTACACTGATTATCATTTCATCTCTTAACCAAACTTACTTTTTTTTTTTTAAACCTTGTGGCACAACATATCCTTGAAGAAATTTAAACATTCCCTCCTATATACTGCTCATCTTTTCACCCAAACACATAAGTTCTGAACTTCAAAAAAAAAAATACATTTAAAAAGTAGCATGGATTCACTTTTTTTGCGGTATTCTATACAGTTTGTATTACAATACAACTCACACCATGGCATATGGCAACTTTCAGAAAAGCCATAAAATGTAACATTTGAAACTCTCCAAAACACACAGACTTAAGACCTCATACACAATGCCACAAATTGGCCTTTATGTATTTACAGATGCATTCAAGCTTTCATTCTGCTGTCAAGGAAAACCAGAATAGTGAAGAAAGCTGACTTGAGGTTTACCTACAGCAGGCTGCAATTACAGATGTGTATTATGCTTTTACTCTATGCACCTAGCCTTTCAAGCATTCCTAAAGAAAATACTTCAAAGGGCAACTAAAAGGGGACTGCAAGATAATCTTACTCAAAGAAGTCAGAACAGTTTTCTTCCTTCATTTCTATTTAATTGGGACAGTAAGTTTACTACTTTTCCCTATGTTTCTAGGGAACTACAGTAAGAAACAGCATGATGCAGAAGATACTAACGCAGTGTTTCTCTTTTTAGAGAATGTCTGTCTCACACTTGCTCATTTTGCAACTCTACCCCACATCTAGTTACACAGCCAACTCATCGTTTGGTTCTCTCTCCACATGCTACTGAAGGAGTGCCACCAGCAGATACACGCGGACTTACTATCTTGTTGCTGCCCAACTTGTAACTTTGAGCCAAGAAAGCCACAATATTCTGAGCGGTAAATGCAACTCTATACTTAAGGAGAACTGCAAATCCTCTGACCTTTTTCCATAAGTTTTGAAAAGCTAGCCTGATTCTGAAACAACTATTTTTCACATTACATTGTTTGAAGTATTTTTTATTAAGAATTTGATAGTCTTCTAGCAAATCTCTGGTGACAGGAGGCAAAACAGGAGTAACTGTGCTAGAATGAACACAAAAGCTATGTGCCCACTCAGCACAAGCTGACACAACTCATTGAAAACGTGCTGGGAAGTCATCTGAACAAGTTTACTGAAAAGGAGCATCTTAAATACTTGAATCCGTGCTGTACACAAGCACTCCAGTGTTCCACAGGCTGCCATCAACTGAGCAAAGACAAAGATTTGTGAACTATTCTATTCAGTACTGAGTTGTACTGATTCTTAGTCTCCTTGCCTTCTACGCTGCTCCAGAAGAGTACTTCCTTAGGAATTCAGTGCAATAAGAAGGAAGTAAGCAGCCAACAGCCAACTCTTACCCAAGGTTTTTAAAAACCTGAAACATTTACAGAATTATTTCTTTCAACATTTATCACATTTTTAAATGCTTTTTTACTAGCTAGAAGGTTGTCACATTAGCTAAGGAGCTAATTTCTACTTTTAGTTTTCGAATAAAAAAAGACAATAGATTAATTTCAAAGAAAACTGGAATTCTTCCACAGTTCTCATCCCTTCGAAGAAGCACTGAAGTTACATACTTAGTAAGCATACATTTGTTGACAATACACAGTCATGGATTCATTTACACTGACAAAACCATCTATCTAGCTTTGCAAATTTGTGTTGCAACGCTTCCCTTACTGCCAAGGCACGTCAGGAACAGTTTCAGCTGTGAGGAGGAAAGAAAAACAACCAAGAACTATAATCCCGGTGCTTACCTTCCCTAGGCACTTACATGAATGACTGATACAAAACCATTCACACAACAATAATGACAAGAACTCATTTTCTAAATTTTCTGTCCAGGTCAGCATTTGTAAGTTAAACACATGGCAGAAAATGTATTTTATAACTATTTTTCAGGAGTTTACTACCATTTACCAAAGCTTCTTGCACAAAAACACCATGAAGTGAAGAAAAATGGTAAACCTGAATAACTTAAAGAACGGGACTTTAATTCAGCAGAGGCAAGCCTCCAGCAATGATAGGTAAGTATGTATTTTGCAGTACTCTGACATTTTCACTGGCTAAATCCATGCAGCAGGTTGAAGATGGAACAAGAATTAAGTCTTCAGAAACCCACAGTTTACCCACAGCTTTCATATTTAGTCTAAACTGGGATGAGTTCTTGTAAGTTCTACTAGAAAAACATGCACCCTTTTAAAAAAGCTACCATTAATTGCATTTTTCACTTAATATTTTCACTATAAGAAGTGTGTTGCAATCAAGTTTATATAGAGCAAACGATGCAAAAACACGTATTTATGGTCTGTCTCACCGCTGAGGGAGAAGCCTGTCATTGGCTAGGTAGCCTAGTTTATGTATCTCCTTATTGTAATCTCCATACTTGGACTGGACAGCATAAGAAGCGAGAAGAACAGCCGTTTCTGGTGGACAATATATCTCATCATTTAAGATAGCTTCTTTGACTTGCAGGAAGAAAAGTCTTTGTGTTATTTCCTGAATTAACTCTTCAGATACATCCTCTGGAAAAAACTTGGCCCTGAATTTAAACTGCAAAGGATTTTCTTTCCTTACATCTTGCTGTGTTACCTAAGGAAGAAACATAAGTAAATAAAGAAAACACAAGAAGAGCACAAAATGTTACAATAAATACAATGAACTTGACACCGATGACTTGTAGGAAAAAAATATGTTTAGTAAAGATTCTGTAGCAAGAATTACAGCATATTAACTTAAGGGTAAAGCTTCTTGTAACAGTAGTCTTTGAACTACTGAGCTAAGTATACGTGCTTTGTTCTTGTGCAAAAACCATGGTTCCATTCATCACATTTCTGTAGAACTTACGGACAAGCCTTATCACAACTTCCCTGAAGAGATCAGATGTGATCAGTTTATAAGTATTAAACAGCTGTCTAGTCTATAATTTATACACAAAAACAGATCTTCTGTTAATTTACTATTTTGTTGGAGCTCAGCTTTCAGCACTCATAATGACAAGCAAAAGTAAAAGAAAATATCATTTGAACATCGAATAATACAGTGATTGTTAAAAGGTAAATTCAGAAGAAATTTCATACATCCCAATTCCACATGCACTTCATTTCACATTTAATTTCATGTGCACAAGTAGTCCTCTTATAACTTTACCCCACAGGAAATTATGCTTCTGTTTGCTTGACTAGTAGAAAGTATCAAAAATGTTAACGACTTACGCTACAACCATTCTCATGAATTTTTCAAGAAGTTCAACAAGGCCAAATGCAAGGTCCTGCACCTGCATCAGGGCAATCCCAAGCACAGATACACGTTGGGCGGAGAATGGCTTGAAAGCAGCCCTGAGGAAAAGGATTTGGAGCCCAGAAGGCCAACTGTATCCTGGGTTGCATCAAGAGAAGTGCAACCAGCAGGCAGAGGGAGGTGATTCTGCCCCTCTGCTCTGCTCTTGTGAGATCCCACCTGGGGTACTATTTTGGGCCTCCAACACAAGGAAGTCATGAAGCTGCTAGATCTGGTCCAAAGGAGGGCCACAAAGACGTTAATGACTTTCTGTGACAAGTCATTCATGAAGCTTGGAGTAAACAGAGAGTGAAAGGAAATACTGGGACAAATATGGAATTCAACTGTATCCTAGGCATTATCCAAAGCAGCATGCACAGCAGGGTGACAGTCTTCTAAACACTGTATTTTGTCATTTAAAGCCAACAAGAAGCTACTTCTTTACCAAATTTGATAAATCTCACCTACAACATCAAAGCAGCAAGTCTTATAAAAGTATATTTAAAACTATGTATTTGCTTAAATGCCAGGAGATTATTACCTTTTTATTTAGCTTCAGCCATGTTGAGTAGCCTTTGCTGTCCACATACTGCAGCCCAAAAAACCAAACTTCACGAAGACCAACAGTTTTTACCACCTAAATAAAAACAATCCACAGTTATCAATGACCAGTGCAACAGGAATCTTACGGTTGTTACCCTGTATAAGCCACCTCAAATTTAAATGTAACGAGATTTTTTTGACATAGGCAACAGAAGCAAAATATGTTCAAAATAAACACCTTGTAGCCAAAGAAACAGCTCCAGTGAGCAACTTACTGCATGTATCAAACTCAGCACCTGAGGAATACAAAGCTGCGAACAGGATCCTGATCTTTGAAACCACGTCTGGGAAGCTACCCGCAGACCAACCAACAAGCAAGTCTACTTCAACCAAAGACAAGCAATGAAACTATATCACTGAACAATACCTCTGGACAAGTATGATGCAAAGAGTATGAATCAGCTCTGTTATTTCTCCGATCTTCTAACAGCTAATGATAAAAGAGGTAAGAATGATCTGGCTGATAAACCAAATAGGGATTGCCTACACAGTTTCTCATTTAGGCAAAGGCTATTAAAGAAAGGAAACTGTCCTCAAATAAAGGAAAAGCATCTTTATGGATGAACTAGATAAAGAGAAAATAAAGATAAGCAGTCCCCACAACAGACAGCAATTACTTGTAGTGCAACCATCAGGGAAGTCTCACCAGACTGCATATGTGATAATAAGTAAATAAATGGAATGAAACTGATGTGACAGAATCTGTAAAAACCTTCCAAGATGATCTCCAAAGAGACAGTAAAAAAAAGATAAACTTCAAAAGACAAAATTTAATAAGAACAGTATAACATGCATAAATGAGGACATTTTAATTATGTTAACAAAGCAGCTGCTGTAGAGGTAGAAAGCTACAGTGTTGTTGTATTATCATACAAGTCTATGGTATTCACATATCTCTAATAATATATACAAACTGGTCACCTTGTCCTATAAAAGCAGCACTGAAAATCCTTCACAAACATTCAAATGAAGGATCGGGGATATGGAATATCACAGCATAAACAAGACTGGAACAAAAGCCACTGACATGGAGAACTAAGAAAGGAGAAAATATTATGCAGGTTCTTTACAGCGTTCATGGCACATAGAAGGAGAACAGGAACTGATTAATCAATATTTCTCATAACATATGAATTAAGACAGTCAGATGAAATAATTAGATAGGAGGTTCAAAGCTAACAAAAAGAAGCACTTCTACTCCATGAAATAGAATGAAACCACAGAATTATCTTACTAGTCCTTTGCATGGCAAGAGTACACCTGGATTCAATAAGCAATTAATCAGAAAGGTCCAGCAAAGATTATTTACTAACTGAACTCTGGCTCCAGAAGAGGCAGTATGGCAGTTCTTATGTTACATTCTCAGGTAGGACCTGGCAACCTGGTTTACTGAAGGCTGTTTTATGGGAGCATTCAGATGCACGTGAAGTAAAAAGAATTTTACACATAGATCCTTCTCCACCTTAAAGAAGGTACTATCAAGTTGTTACATTAAAATCTGGAAAACCAGAAAGTGTCACAAGACCACTGTGCAAAATTTTTTTCTGATCTGTACTGTTGTTTACACCAATCTAAGTGCAGCTTTTTATTCTCTTCCTCTACCCTTCCACTTTCAAGCTCAACCAAAGCACAGAATTGACAATATGCTTGGATCCAATATGACTCTTAGTGTACAGTTATTTTCTCTAAAGCCCCTACATTCCTATACTTTATCTTCCTACTCTGGAACATCAGAGAAGATGAGAACAAGTTTATGTTAGTGCTACTGTCCTGAGTTATATCTGGTGTCCCAACACAGAAAATTAAAGACCTGCTGCTTCCTTAGGCAGATTGTCTGTATAATACTTATCAAACTATCAAGGCTTTAGCAAACAACTCTGAAAATGCTCTTTGCTTCATAGCCATATGAGTGAAGCCTTGATAGCTGATCAGCACCATGAGCTGCAACAGAAGTCACCAAGAATCTCAGGTGCTCAACTCTGCCCATAAGGCACAATGAGCCAAGTGCATATGCTCTCATCAAAACACGTCACTCTCATCTGCAGTGTACTGCCCTTCAGTAGAAAAGGGCACTGCATCGTATTTAAATATCTGCACAGTTTCTCTACTACAATACAAGGTTACACATGCTCGTAAATCAATACTGAACACAGCTTACGTATTAGTATGTTTTACCTCAGACAACAAATAAGGAAAAAAAATATGGTCCATAGAATCATAGAATGGCCTGGGTTGAAAAGGACCACAATGATCATTGAGTTTCAACCCCCTGCTATGTGCAGGGTCACCAACCACCAGACCAGGCTGCCCAGAGCCACATCCAGCCTGACCTCGAATGCCTCCAGGGATGGGGCATCCACAGCCTCCTTGGGCAACCTGTTCCAGTGTGTCACCACCCTCTGGGTAGAAAAACTTCTTCCTAATATCCAATCTAAACCTCCCCCGTCACAGTCCATCTCTGCCATCTCACCATAAAAAAAAAAAACTTCTGAAAGTTTGTACCAGGATAACACAGGCACTTACACAAAAATAATATGATACAAAAAATAAGTACACAATGGGAAACTTCAGAATTTGATTTACAGTTCTGCCTCCAAAGATGTATTTAGCCTCAGGCAAATTTTCATCACATCCATGAAACAGATTTATCCACCATTACAGCCTATGGTTTGGCAATTAACAGGTAATAGAAACCTGTTGGAGACAGATCTGTGCTTTGGCAAATCAAAACATGCACAAGAGCACAGACTTGCAGTAAATTCAGTTAGTCAACTTCTGAAATACTATAAGGGAGGCTTCTGAGATACATGAAAAGAAGATCTGGGGTTTAACTTGAGATGAAGGAGACAATACTCCCACTCTTCCTGAACTGAAACTACAGTAAACCAGTTCTGATGCTCAGTGCCAATGCCTTATTGGAAAAGGACAAAAACCAAACCCTCAGACTGTGGAAACACACCTACCACAGCACTTCTTCTCTTCTAGGAAGGAGTCACAGATGAACAATTGATTGAGAAGAAGAGGATGGACCTTCTCTTGCTCATACAGACCGCTCACATGATGGACTAAAGGACTAATGAAAGGACTATGGATATATATAGTAGGAGTCTGAAAGAGTAGGAGTTGCTATAGAACAGGCTTGTGCAATAAACAAGAACTTCAGTACGTTTCAAAACAGAACAGAACACCAAATTCTTGTCTGCTAGCAGAAAAACACACAAACAGAATGGGAAACAACTCCAGAAAACAGTATCTACAAATTTGAAAGAACCGCTGACTGAAGAAAGGACAAGTTGTTCACCAAAACAAAAAGAACACTAGACAACAGCAAAAATCACAGACAAGTTATTTTCAGCAAGCACGAGTTACCAAGTGTATTGCCATGTTGTCCATCATCTCTGCATGAACCTGGCAGACCAAATCTCTCAGTAACAGTGCTACCCTATTTTTCTATAGAGAAATAGCATCACTTAAGCCTGAAAATTTAATGCTGGTTTGGCAACAGTTCAGCTCATGACACTACTCTGTGTAATCCATGTATAAATTTAAGATCAGACTGAAAGTATTTCTCTTGACACAGAACTATTCTAGCTGGTTTTGTCTGACTTGAAGCTTTTCAACCTAAAATTCCACAAGTTGACTGTAAGAGCTACTGAGATGTGAAAAGCCACACAGAGAGGTAAGGAACAAAGTTGTAGAGAACGTGAAATAGGTAAATATGTCAGAAAGGACAAAGAATTCACAGCTGTATCTTTGTTCCCTGCTCACAAAAGCCCAATTTGGAACAAACTGATTACCTGGGCAAAAGATATTATGCAGCAGAATGTCACCGCACCCAACGCTGCATGGCAGAAGATATAGCAAAGGTTGGCAAAAGAGAACCAATAGCCTTGGGCTTTCATGCCACAGGATATCATACTTTTTATTTGATGCTAGCATTGGCTAGACAAAAAGCAAAACAGCTGGCCATGCATCCATTCCCCTCCCTTCAAGGCTTTCAGAGAGTCAAGAAGTCTACTCCTCTGTTGAGGCTGAAGATGTACTGCTACTGACAGTAGTTAAAGGAGAAGGGGGTTGAAGTGTGTCACATCTGCTTCTAACAAAAGTGGCAAATTTACTTGATTATAAAGCAAAAGGCTTAGTGTTAGAAACAAAGACATTCTCATCCCTTCAACTTACACACTGAGACATTTAACTGGTGCGGTGAAAGCCTCTAAAAATGTCACTTTCTCCAAAATGCTCAGCTCCATGTAATGGAAGCATCTACAGTGGAGTGGACAGAAGTGACAGTCCCACTAAAACAATATTTTTTTAATACAGTTGCACTGTTTTTGAAGAGTAATTTGGAACACTTCTTTGTTTTTTAACTGAACGCAGCACCTTGAGCCTGGATTACATACTGTACCTTTTTATTTCCTCAAGGGAAAAAGAAATGACATATTGGCAACCTTTTAAGATCTTCTACAACACTCCACAGCTGTAGCACAAAATATGTATTTCAAGGTTCTGATGGCTAATATCAGAAAGAATGAATGTAAGAACAATGTTTTTAAAGAAATTATTAATGTAGCTCATTTAACTGCTTTCAAGATACAGACAAGTGAAAAGGAGTAGTTCTGATGGGCCTGCAAACCAGGAGCACATTAAAAGCTGTAATTCATAGTTTTTCACTCAGTAATTCAAGTTTAAAACTAAAGCAAACTGGATTATAGGACAGCACTACTTTTCAAACATTCAATATTTGATACAGCATCTACAGATTCTTAAAGGAAAATGATAGCTTTGCTAGCTTTCCTTAGTTTTCGCATTATACTCTTACACAATAGTGAAAGTTACAAGAATTCCTCATAGAAGTAATTTTAACAGTCCTACAGCAATTGGTATTTTTGTCTAATCACTGTATAATAACATTACTTCAAAGCACTTCTGAAGAAACACTTTCTGTGAGGCTGTCATGAGAGAAGATCTAGGTTGGATGTCGGGGGAAGCTCTTTACTATGAGAGTGGTGAGGTGCTGAAACAGACTGCACAGAGAGGTTGTGGATGCCCTGTCCCCGAAATTGCTCAAGGCCAGGTTGGATGGGGCCTTTGGCAGCCTGGTCTGGTATGAGATATGGAGGTTGGTGGCCCTGCCTGTGGCAATAGGGTTGCAGCTTCATGATCATTGAGGTCCCTTCCAACCCAAGCCATTCTGTGGTTCATTTTGTGATTCTGTGAAGCAGTTCTATAAATAATATTCAGCTGACCCCTCATTGTTCACCTATTTATGCAGGATCATCTTTGAATTTAGTGCATTTCATTTGGATTGACGCTGAAGTTCAATCTAATCAACAGCCTAGCTTAGATCAGTTACATTACACACACATACAGTACACAATTTTACACAGGAGAACACTGCTGCTTTATCAAACTCTGTATCAATAGCCAC
The DNA here is from genome assembly GCA_002909625.1 of Bambusicola thoracicus. Classification (NCBI taxonomy): domain Eukaryota; kingdom Metazoa; phylum Chordata; class Aves; order Galliformes; family Phasianidae; genus Bambusicola; species Bambusicola thoracicus. The sequence goes on from PPHD01002903.1 coordinate 15,571, forward strand.
AATATGATGCATTTGTATACATACACAAGCATGTATGTGCACACACAGAAACACAAATAAGTTACCTGATCAAAGAGCTGCTTGCCTGTTGTATTGGGTTGGATGGCAAATTCCAGCTCTGCATCCATCGTGGTTACTCTGACGTTGATCTACAGAAAACAATGAAAATTTTAAATCACACTGTAGCAATGTAATACTTCCCCACACAGTGATAACCTTGCAAGAAATAATCTACAATAAGTAAATTCAACAATTGAAATGGTCTTGTACAGAACACACTAACAAAAAATCTTTTATTTTACACAGAAGCATACTCTGCATAATATGCCATGCCAGGTTTGAAGATCAAACCACGGAACAAAGTTCATGTACCATCTTAATGAGAAGGCTGACACAAGTACTAAACTCTCAGGCATTAAGCTACAGAGCACTATCTTTCAGTAGACTTCTCAGATACCTGCTACAGAAAAAGTTCAAGTCACAGATCATCACTTCAAGGTATGTATACTTGACAGGACAAAAAGCCCAGCAGCATCCTATCCTGTCATTTCTCAGATTCAGAGACTCAGTGTAATTTCACAGGTATAGAACTAGAGTTCAAGATGGATCAATAGCAGACTTCTTCATCATTGGAAAGAAGAATTACATAAGTAAGCTCTCCTTATACTCATTCCATTTAATCTACTATAGGACTGAAAACCCACTGGTACTCCGTGAGCTTTGTCCCTCTCCTGTAATAGAAAACCATTTTCCACATGACTCCCAACAGGTGTTGCTTCTGTCTGTTCCAAAGCAAGCAGTCAAATGCTCCAGGTGGTATCCAGAGCCCTACATACCTTACCAATTCCTCTGCAGGTGGTACCCATGGGAGTGAGAATTTTTATGAAACAGAAATAAGTACCAATCTTACATTGTACACAGTACTGTCTTCTCACAGCTAGAAGAGTCCTCCATCCTACTGCTAGGCTATTAGATTTTATTTATGTTCAGAGAAAAAGAGTATAAAGCATTAAAGGTCAAATTTACATTGCTATAAATGCAGGAAAAAAATGTAAGACTTATTTAAGGCACATAGACATATTCTCATTTCTCTGTCTTCTATAAAATACATAACTGGAGTAAATTAGGACTTGTATTACAGGTTCTGACACTACTTGATCTATGTCTGTGTAAACCATACACCATGGTGTAAACCATCTACTCCCTATCTTCCTAATTTTGCCAGCAGGTGGAATACTTTGAGAAGCAAGTCTGGAAGAGTCTCAGTCGGACAGAACACAAAACAGATCTATGATGGGAAAAAGAAAACTAGACAATAATTTGTCCCTACATAACAGTTTAAGGTTGTTCACCCCTCTTCCTAGTGTCAAGGTAAACAACTCTGGACATGAGCTGGAAGCACAAGACAAGAGCAGCAGGAGTCAGAGGACCTCTGGGTTATAGACCTACAAACAAGGGAGATAGCAGGGGGTTACAAACTTTGTGTGTGCAAATACTGATAAAGAACAAAAGTTGAAGGCTTTGGAGAAAGGATAGTAAACTTTTATTGGAAAAAAATAAAGGGAGGTGTGTGTGAGGAGAGAAGAGGTGGTTTTTGTATGTTCTGATCCTTCTTACAAAAGGAAGCTGCTTTAAAAAAAAAAAAACACTTTTATTCAACTTTAGAAAGCTAGCCTGCTTTAGCACAGCCAGCAGTAAGTTAAAGGGCTAACATGTAACTTTATTAAATGCCAAAGCACTCTTATGTAACAACAGCATTGCCAAAACAAGAAGCGCCACAGAAGATTTAGAAAGCTCAGAATGTTAAACTGACTGCAGCACACTTTGTGAAGTTGCAATGGAGACTTCTTACATAAATATCCTTATTTTTAAGAAGTTCTTCTAGGAATGGAAGAGCTACTGCCTGAAAGTCTGCATCTCTTACAAAAGATGAAATAAACAGATAGTGAAGTAATAGATGTCATATTAATACTCCTGCAGAACTTAAGTTCTACTAAGAAGTCTCAAATCAAATGACAGTAATATTAAAATAACCTCTTATGACATATTTTTAAGAAAAAGCCTATGAATGTAATACTACTCTTGACTTTTTTTCCCCCCAATATATTTTCCTCCTGTAGATGTTTGGGCTAACTCAGATTTTGGCATACAACTACAGACCTGCAGTTTTATAGCTAAAGCTTTGAAACAATGTTATTTCCATCCTGGAAAACAAGTAGGGTTGGCAAAAGGTGAGACCAAACCCAGAAGGCTGATCTCACCCAAATCCGAACTGCACCACTCGCTCTCAGCTGCTCTGTAAGCTTTATTTTACTGACAAAGTGCATTAAGAAAGACAATGGGGAAAGACAGAAAGAACATGGGTAGAGAGACAGCCCGGTGACTTGGGCAATGGACTGCCATTCAGGGAAACTGCCACTGGGAGTGGCAGGGGACATGACCTGAACCACCGTGTATGAAGACAAACACTGCTCTGAACACAACTGCTGAGCCAACTTTACCACACAAGCACGGAGACAGGATGGGCCTCTTGCAGGAGTTCTAACGCTACCACTGCTCAAGGCACAAGAATTAGTTTATGCCAGCTTCTCAATCCGGCCCTCACCACGATTACACTCGTTCCCTCAGAAGCTTCTGAAGCTGCCACAAGGCACTGGGAGCAGATGCTTTATAGGGATGCCACTCTGGAACCTAACCTAGAAATCCTCCTGGTGGTTTTTGCAGTCCATAGAAGTATGCGCAAGGAAGCTTTTCTTAATGTTTAAAAAGTTATTGTGTCTAAACATATACTTGGTGTCACAATTTAACAGTTTATTTCATTTACCGCTGACTTAGAAGTGTCCATGTGGTCATGGGTGGGAAATACTTAAAAACGTAATTGGAGGTTTCACAACTGGGTAGCCCTGACCTTGCCTGAGGATTCACAAAGTCTGCATGGCTCCCTGTTTATAAACCAGGCTGTGGCACAGCTGAGACACAGCTGGGCAATGACCGGCAGCACTGAGACCTGGCAATGCAGCACGAGGACACAGGAAAACACTGACTGCTGTACGCAGGGTACAGAGAACTCTGATGCTGCCAGTGCTCAATCCATGCAGCCAGGCAGTTTTAACACAAAGGGTTTAAGACATCTTTTCTGCTCCCAGTTCAGATATATGAGTACATTGATCTCCATCCAGAGGTTAGGGCAAGAAGTGCACTCCTGAGCTGTACAGAGTGGTATTTGAAGATAAATAACAAAACCCATCCCCCAACCCACAGGCAAAATAAGAACATGGTTAGGGTTTGCCTCTTCCTGGCAGAGTATCATCCTGAATATACTACCTCTATGTACTTATAGGTTAATTTACATCAACCAAGCTTCTAGACAAGCACTGTCTGTATTTAAAAGGCCATACTGGAGAAGATAAAAGAGGAGGTTAATGAGTTACTTGAAAGTATTTTAGAAAACTCCTAAGAAGAAGAGCTTATGGCACAGTGTTTTCTTCAGCTGGCTGCTTCTATAAACAAAGATGGTGTAGGAATGCATAAAAAAATAGTTAAAATCACCATACCATAAAGTGCACTGGACATTTCTATCGCAAAGGTCCACCTAAGAGCATGAAATCGATGTTTGGAGTACCAAGACTTATCTCACAGCTTCTAAAGTAACCAGCTTGGCTCATTTGCCTGCAGTTAGCAAAGGAAACAAATGGACAGGGAAAGAAAAAGAGCCACTAATGTCCTTTAGCCACTGTTTGCTGCAATGAGTTGTAGTGATTCAGCTACCATCAGGAAGCCTAAAGCTGAGCTGGCACTATATAGTATAGAATAGGGAAACTATTTAAAATCATGTGAAAAAATAGGTATCATGGTTCTGTTGTTTTAATAAACGCAAGGCAAGTTAGTCTTATGTAAATGCCACAGAAATAGCCCAATTCTCATCTACAATAAAAATGCATATAACAAGTTGTTTCTTCAAACTAGTTCTGTCAGTTACTGCATCTTGTTTGCTTCAAACAGTACTGCTGTTATGGAGGAGCAGCACATCGGTCCCACTGCTTTATGCATCACACCAACACGCAGCATTCTCCGCATCAACCTCAGAGCAGAGGGATCAAAAGATGAATGAGAAAAATTAAAGAATGAGATAAGGTAAAATGGTAAGGATTGAGTGGCATTGTGAACGAATGGCTACAGAACGTATCACAGAAACTGATAAAACTCTAAGTTAAAAATAATCAAAAAGGGCCTCAAAAATGACGTCAGTTATCTATTTCTGCTGCAAAAATGTGTCCAAGCCATCACTAATGTTCTGAATATCTAAGGACTGCCCTGCAGAACAAAGCCACTTTCTATCAGAACGTTATTACGATATACACCATTCAATTCAACCACTTTGCAGAAATTAACTTAATCCTGCAAACACCGATTCCGATTTTAAATATCCATATTGCTCCACAATGTGAGAACTGCCGCTTCTACATACACAACACCATAAAACGCCACAGCCCCAAAGAATGGCCTTTAATCTCCTGACACGTAGCCCTGTGACAGCCTGCTGTAATCTTTCTCTTTCACGCCTTGCAGTCTTGCACAGAAATACTGCAAACTATCGGGGAAAAAAAAGCAAAGCAGCAGATAACTGTAACTCCTCTTACACCTTAGAAATGCAACTCAAATTTCAGTCAATTAAACCTAATCTTCTTAGCCTATGAAATGATTAACACTTACGTAACTAATGGTGTCTAATTTTAGACTCCGCGTTCCTATTTTTGGTGAAGAGCCGAGAGAATGGCATATAGCTGAGAAACATTTTGTATCTGCTCTTTTAGGAATGAAACATTGCAAGTAAGATTCAACAGATGCTCTGTTCTTCCCTGGGCAGGGAAGCGAGCGCTTTGCAAATAGCCCTACCAAGCAGAGCAGCCCCAGTTTTGACTACAGTAACAAAGACCTAATTAAACACAAGTCAGCTATTTTTTTCTCTATAAGGATCACTAAAGCTAAATGCAACTTAACTGTGCATTGCCAGGCAGAGCCGAGAATATTCATGTCTCTAAAGTACTTATTTTAAAAGCAGAGATGCCGAGCAAGCTCCTTGAAAACAACGGGGAGCTGCTTTGTTCCAAACACACACCAACTACATTAACAGACTTTTCTATAGAAGCAACTGAACAAGAAAACGTTTTAATAGTGGATATTTTTCATACACACGTTACCTTAATATCTCAAAACAATGCATTAAAGTCACTTATACTCTTTTCAAAACACTACTTTGCACTCCAGCCACTTAACCCAGTAGCCTCAGAGAGAAAATCCCACTCACATAAGAACAATGACCTTTACTGCCACACATAAGAAGATCATTCCCAGTGCCACGAACCTTACTGCAGACAGGGGCTAAACTTCCAGGAAAAACAGCTGAGTTTTAAAGCAAAGTCTTTCCATGGTAAAATGCTTTACTGGTCTTCATTTGTTTAATTTTCTTTGGACTGTGACAAACTTTCCACATAAAAGCAAGAAGAAAACCTGCAATTATTTCCATTGATCTTCCTGTAATCAAGTGTTCAGTGATTTACACTGATCTTCAACTTCATTATTTGTTACATGTAACATCAAAATAAAATTCATTCTAAAATGCAGAGAGAATTTGCTTAGAGCTATATGCACAGGAGCTTTCTGTAGGAAGGGGTTAGAACACAAATCACTCATTCTCCTTTTATAAAGTGTTAAGATAATGGTCTAAATCACTTGGGGGGGGGGGG
>PPHD01002903.1:21387-31555 GCA_002909625.1 Bambusicola thoracicus
AAAAAAGAAGGATTTCCAAATACTGGAGTGTAATACTGACTACTGACATTTCAAATTAAGAGCAAAAAGCTTTCATACATCTACAAAAAGATACATAGACACACATACATAGACACTTATACACATAACTGCACTCAGTGGTAGATATGCCCCATTCCTCATCTACTACCTCAATGAAACACCAGCAAACAAAGGAAGCCTGAAGACCATTATATAACCCAATTAAGAAGAGGAGAAAATCTTCTCTGACAGTTCAGTTCCCTTTCTGAATGTTTTGCTCACTAAATGCAAGGGGAAAAAGAGAACCAAAAGTCATTTAACACATGGCCGACAAAGAACTAAACATACAATATTACATCAACAACAAAAAAAATCAAGTTGCTGAATACTGAGTATATCCTTAGAGGATTCTAAAATCAGTATCAAGACAAAAATTGAAGTATTTTTTTCTGGACACAAAGTGGATGAACCCATATTTTAGCTGAAATGAGATGCTCTCCCTTCTCCACTTACCTTCCAGATTACACCCCCTACCACTGTAAAAACACCACCTAATGCACCCATTGCTATTACTGACACTTCGTACGTTTTGTCTTTCCCTCACAGACCCTACAGCAAAACCTTCCACTTATTCTAAGAGACCTTGAGTCAAGAACAAAGTGTGCCTCCACCACGCAGTGTATGCCACCTCACTTCAAAGTCAACAGTACCTAAAAGATCACTCCCCCTGCCAGCCAACCAGGCTTTAAGTGCCCTGCAGCCTGAGTGCTACTCTCCTCTTGAAGTGTGCAACTGACACATAACTCCTCACCGCACCAAGCTTCCTGGTACCGTTTCACATGTTCGTATTAAGCTATCCAGCTGAACTCCCCTTATATATTATGAGATCTTATGAAACATATTATGGACACGGGCAAAGCAACCAGAGCTGTTCTTAAATCACTGAACCACAGATGTCAGAAGGGGCCTCTGCAGATCCTTCAGGCCAACCCCCTGTTAAAGCAGGTTACCTACAGTAGGTTGCACAGGAAAGAGCCCAGGTGGGTTTTGAAGATCTCCAGAGAAGGAAACTTCACAGCCTCTCTGGGCAGCTTGTTCCAGAGCCATCCTCAAAGTAAACAAGTTCTTCCTCATGTTCATATGGAGCTTCCTCTAATTCAGTTTGTGCCCATTACTCCTTGATCTGCCAGCAGTCACTGCTGGAAAGAGCGTAGCCCCATCCACCTGACCCCCACCCATTAGATATTTTAAGCATTGATAAAATCCCATCTTTTCTTCACCAGACTGAACAGCCCCAGGTCTCTCCGCCTTTCCTCATAAAGGAGATGCTCCAGGCTCTCTTTCGACTTTGTGGCCCTCCACTGAACTCTCTCCAGAAGTTCCTTGTCTGTCATGAACAGAAGAGTCCAAAACTGAACACAGTATTTGAGATGTGGCCTCACCAGGGCAGAGCAGAGGGGGATGATGACCTCCTTCAACCTGCTGGCCGTGCTCTTTTTAATGCACCCCAGGAAAACCATTGGCCTTCTTGGCCACAAGGGCTCACTGCTGGCTCATGGTCAGCCTGTTGTCCAGCAGGACACCCAGGTCCTTCTCCACAGAGAATTACCACTTCAAAAAACTGAAAATTCTGTTAAATTTTAGATGAGTAAGAGAAAAGCAACTTACTGGTTTCGGCATTTTGCTGGTTTTCTCTTGTCCACTTCAGTCTTCTATAAATTCTTTGTTCCCTTCTGTCAAAAACAAACATAAAAAGGACTGTTTTAAAATTAATCATAACAGAGTTTGTGTACATCACAGCCAATAGCACAAATGCCAGCACAGATAAACAGGTGTTCTAAACGTACAAAATGCCCTTTTCAGTAGGTAACAGTAAAAGGCAGCTAAGTTACCCACTAGCAGAATCTACAGGTTTCGACAAAGTAACCTCCTGTCCAGCCTTTAGAATACTCCACTAAAGTCAGAATTAAGATAGCTCCCCAAATGCTACAAGTTCTTTAAAACAAAAGTGATAGCAGACATCTTTCAGTACTGAAAGCCTTTAGCATTATGAGAAGAAAAAAATTGTTCAAGAAACTCCAAAGCTGCAATTTAAACTGTCAATGCCAGCCAAATTTGAAACTTCATGCAAACAAAGAAAAAGCTAGCATCATCTTTAAGCTTCACAACTGTTTCTGGTGCATAAAAGCATCCATTTCTCTCAGGGAAGAAACGATACACTCATTTTTCCCAAATGAAGATGAATGCAAGTAGACCATTACAGTACAGATCAAAAATAAAAATTAAGCAAAGCAGATTTTCTTCACTCTGTAAGGAGAAAGGCTGTAAGTAATGGTTAAATGGTTATGAAATTATTTACTGTTATGTTCTACAAGACCAAAATCGTCTTTATGTATTGCAAAAAAACCCACAGTGCTTATAGTGTGGCCGGGAGGTCGCACTCTGCCTTGATTCTGCTCATCCCAACCTAGAAAGATGAAGCAGCAGACACCTTCCTGCTCAGTTTTGAAGCAGTGACTCTATGAACCACTCTGCAAAGAGTACCAAAGGTAGCACTGCCTTCAAAATAACAGAACTGCAGTATCACTCATGCTAAGGCAATGGAAGATGATGCACTACTCAGCATAATCTGAGATTCCGGTGTTACGCTTCCATCATTACACCAGAAAGGTAACATTCTCAGAAGTACTTAAAGAAGTTTAGAGACAAAACCAAAGTATTTCAAGCAATTTATTAATCAGAAGCAAACTTCTGTATAATGCATTTCTCAATCATAAAGAAAAAAAAGCAAATATATTGTTACATATATTTGAATAAGTTATGTTTCCTTTGCTTCTTATAAAAGCACAGCAAATAAGAACAAAGCTCTGCAGAGCAAGCCAAGGGGCACTGGCATTTCCTGCTTTTCTTTTCCTGCTCTACAGCTTGTAAAGGATATTCTGAAGTACCGGACAGCATCAGTACCATTATTTTACTGTTTGAATACACAGTTCGATACGATTTTGAAAAGCTGAGCAAACTTCTCCAGAATTACATCTCCCCCATTTTTAGTTTTTACTGGAAGAGCTTTGGTGGGAGGAGGAGCGTGGGAATGGTGTAAGATAAGACATGATGTTTCTATGAGTTTTCCTGGGTCCGTACAACACTGTCCTTTGATAAAATGAAATAGCACGCACTCAATTCACAGAAGAGATTGCTCTCTCTCTCCTCCCTGCGTTCTCTAGCACCCCCGGAAAAGAAAAAGTAGAATGAGTTTAGCTGTAACTTCTGCTATCAGCAGGAAGGATTCCAAGCTGCAGCAACCCCCACGCTCACCTTCTTGCCAGCAAAGGCTCAGCCCCAGAGTTAAGCTCAGAAAACGAACTGTTCCAAAGCTAACTTAGAGTCTCATCCACCGCTTTAGAAGTGCGCCAACTCAACAGCACTGAAACAGTGAGTGGCACAACTGCTTTTATGTGCCTGGATTTGCATTGAAAAGAAGAGGTGTGGTAGGACTACTGCTATTACTCAACTCCAGGCTCCAGAAAACAAATGAGAGCACACAGCACAAGGCCGGGCTGTGCGACCAACTGGTCGCTTTCTGAAGCCTCTCTGGAAGAAACAGAAACGTGCCTACCACTTTCTAAAAGGGATGTGCCATACCATCTTACCGTTGCAAATGCTTCCAGATATTCATTTGTTGGCTTTAGCTAAACATTTTATTCAACTTGCTATAAACTAATCCTAAATTACTATTCGAAAGCAGACTCCAAAACCTTAGGGCAATCATTTCAATCGGAAATGTCACTACAACATTTCATTCTACAAGATAATTTTAAGTCATCGAACCACAGCTAGTAGACATATAATTTAACTGAGTTTACACAATTAACACATACTGTTTGCGTGCAATAAAACAAAACTACCAGTTGAAAGTTAGGAATCCTCTTGTCCATAACCGAACACAAACGGTGTCACTGCCAGCCCTGCAGACCTTATGGGCCCAGTAGGGGATTGTGGAGCACAGAGAACAGAAAAGAGAAAATCCATACAGGGCAAACAATACCTCAATTTTCACTGAAGTGTCTGCTGTAGTATCTTAGATTAAATAAATGAAATTACAGATTTAAAAGAAAAAAATCCTAGGTTTCCTCAATTGTGCTGAATCTGTTCTTCCTGCAGATCATACAAACCATGTGTTGCATTGTAAGGAAAAATGTCACACGAATCCAACACTGATGTTAGTTGGAAATGTGTAATATGGAAATAAATCTGCACACAGGGCAGGAGCAGCCTATGTCTACACACTTTCATGCTCAGTGTTACACAACTTCACAACACTCCATTCACATAAAAGCACTGCAACTAATTATTAACACTACAGAAAAATCAACATCTTCCCAGACCTCAAAATGGAGCAAAAAAAAAAAAAAAAAAAAAACCCAACCTGAAATCAAGCAGAAAATAGGAAAAAAACACCCTACCTTCCTCAGTTATCAGCATTGATTAGCATTAAAATAAACCAAATATAACGAGAATATTTGATTGAAAGAAACCAAATATCACCGCCAGGCAAAACACCATCACCTCTACTATTATCCCTGCAGTAGGAGCTCACTTCTGCCATTTATGTGTATGCAATTTATATTTAGCAGACGGAATTATTTTGGCTCTCACTAAGCTTTCTGCTCTGACACAGTTAATTACATACGCCCAGTTTTATCTTAACCCCCCACTCCATGCCAGCCCCGTGGGGCTGTGTGTGCACAGCTCCTGCTGCAGCTGCCCGGGCCTTGACGCCTCCATGGCACGTGCTGCTGTGATCCATCTCCGCACTGAGTCACCACGAGGTCAGACACCGCGCATCACAAATGGAACAGAAAGTCTCTTAAAAGGAACAATTGAGATTTCAATTCATTTCACAACGCAGCAGTTTGATTTTTTGAAATCGTTATCATCCATGTTTCCAGTTATGCCACAGAAGCCAACAAATAAAGCAATTGTTGAGAGACGACAAAGAAAGCTTTATCCAGAAAGCGATGGTGCAGAAAGCGCGCGATGCCAAAATTCTGACAGATAATTTATGCAGCAGCTGTTCTCAAAAGAAACATTCATGCACGCAGCCGTGGGGCCGGGGTCAGGTGAGGAGGGGACGGGAGGCCCGAGATGATGGAAAAAGGAGCCTCAGCATCAGCATGGCTCCGTCTGACAGCGCAGGGCCTTCCTTCAGAAGTCTCTTTGCAGGGTGCTCCCCATGCTGTGAGCTCTCAGCACCTGCCTGCCGGCACACAGATGGCAGGACCGCAGAGTTTCAGCCACAGCCACATAACACCAGCTCATCCATTTACAGGAACTTGTTTAACATAAACACACTTTTTCTTTGCAGTCTTGTAGCACTACAATTGTTGTGATCTCCAACAGCTTTACAGGCAGCGATAGGAAACCCACAGGCCACTGTACTCACCCACTTGGGCTCAGCTTTCTGCCAAAACCTCTGTTCTAGCACAGCCTGTGAACAGCCATGGGGCAACCATCCCTTCCACTAAGCTCAGCAGCTCCTAACGGCACACCTGGCAAGGTCCAATAAAGCTGTGCATTCACCACAGGCTGTACCTCTATGTGCATCGGTCAGTCAGGTAAGGAGATACCTACACAACTGTCTGAGATGCAGGCAGACCACAGGGGAACCAGGACAAGCAATCTTACAGGAAGAGAAATGAGATTAATTTTGTACATAAAACATCATAATAATTGGTAAGAAGAAGAGATGTGACCAGCGCCACATCTACAGTGTTCTACACAGCAACACTTGGAGAGTTATTCCTTCACCTCCTTAAAAGAACACCATTTCTCTCCAGTTTCCCCCCCACCCACCATGCCTGACTTGCTGATTCTCTGAAAATAGTTACTATATAACCGGGACAATTGTTATGCTTTAAACATATTTACAGCCAGAGCCATTTTGAAGATGCAGCTGCTTTCTTCTCAACTGGAGATCCCAAGAACTTCAGAAGCACTAATGAGAACTGGGCAGCAGCCAGCACGGTAGTTAAATAGAAAGGAACACAGAACAGCCAAATGATGTTTATGCAACACTTGAAGTTTTACCAGTTAGAGACAGATGTGCTGAACAACTTGCATGTTAAGCTTAATAAATAGAAACTGTCATCTTAACTTCAGGTTTTAGCTTAAGGCACCCAACCAAGGTCTGGATGAGTTCTACAACAACAATATGCAATCTTCCCATGCAGCCCTCCCATGTACGTCTGATACAGAAGAAAAAATGGAAATTAAGAAGTGTGGCTGCCACAAGTACTCTATTGTTTTAAGGTCAGAAACTTGTCTAAAAATAGGGCTAGCAAAGAATTGAGGCATAACTGAAACCCTGGGTACGTCCCATTCCAGTACCAGAGGTTGTGCTTTCCGAATAGTGTGGTGCAAGTCTCTTCCATAAAACACAGTCCTATAAAACACAGGAAAGCCCTCCCATGAGCCTCCATACACACTTGCTGGAGTTCTTCAATCAAAGTGCTCCCTGTTTGAGTCAGTGTAATAATTCTGTTTCTCCTTGAACTACGTGACTTGAAGCTTTCATTTCACAGAGTAATTAACAGACGCCTAAAACCGAAAGAGAAAGTTATTTAATTCAAAGCAGAGCCAAGAATTAGCCTGCTGCTACAGTTACCCAGAGACGCAGCCCTTCAGTGTAGAAAGCAAAGAGCTTCCCGAGGTCCCTCCAACTCTGGGAAAAGCTTGTGAGACGCACCGGGTGCTGCTTTAATGCACAGTATCTTTGGGCAATCAGGTCTTTCTTCACAACTTGGTATAAAGTTTTGGTTACATTTACAAACTTGAAAATCCTCCCTTTCCTCTACGCCCACACACTTTTAAGGCAATACAAAGCGATAGGACAGCTTTGATGTTTTTAACACATCCAATACAAAGCTGCGATGCCTTGAACAACTTCCCTTTTAACCCCTGCCAACAGAAGTACTCCTTCTTAAAAGCTGAGCAGCAATTGAAGGTCTCTGAAGAATAAAGCTACATACCTACCCTGACAATGACTGAAATCACTTTACTTGCTGTTCACCAGGAACTGCCTCCCCCAAGAACTTCAGCTCTTTCATTCCTTATCCCCCAGTCACGCACTGCGTGGACAAATCCACTTTCTCACCACATATACAGCGAGCCAACTTCTCACTCTACAGCTTCAACACGTTTGCAGTGAACTAACTTTATGTGGCAGCTCCGCACATCAGCAAGGCCGGCAACACTCCCTGCTGTGATGGCAGCAGCAAGCGAGGAGAGCTCTTCCTGTTCTCCCTCCAGACGCTTTCATACTGTTCCTTTCAGTCAGTACCCGAGGAGAACTCTCTGGACAGCTCCTGACGTGTCACATCGCGTCCCTTTCCACGTGGTTTTTAACGCTGCCTACGGTACTTCGGCCCTCCAGCCTCCCAACCCGAGAGAAGAGCTGTGTCACTTCGGCACAAAGCTGGAAACGTGCCACCGCCTTGTGACTGCCGCTCGCCGGGAGGCCGCTTATCTGGGAACACCGCCGTTTATTTTTCTCGCAACCCCTCTTCTGCTAAATCGATAGCTCAATAGAGACGAGAGTTACAACCCGACCGACGGCCGTCGCTCCCCCGTACCCACCGCAGAAACGGGGCTGCGTCCCCACGCACAGCTCCACGCCCCCGCCCGACGCAGCGCTGCAGAGCGGTGCCCACGCACCGAGAGCTGCGGCACCCGCGCGTGGGCAGCGCCGCGCCGTGACACATGGCACGGGGCCGAGCGGCGTGGGGACACCTCTGGCGCCTGACTCAGCGTCACGCACACGGAATGAAGCCGAGCTCCGACTCCGAACTCCCACAACTCAGAAAGAAAACGCCTGCGGAGGGCTGCGCCCTGAAAGGGCACGCGAAACGCTAGGCTGACGGGGAAAAGACAGCCCCGCTGCAGCCCACGGCCGGTTCGGTTCTTTCTGTTGGCACGGAGGCCAACGGAGTAATTTTCCACGCGCGGATTTAGAGAATCGACACAGCCGGATGGCACTGAACTGACGGCACAGAGCTGAGGCAGCGCGCCCTCCCCGCGGCGGGCTTTAAGCGAAAGGTGAACTGCAAGCGCCCACAGCGCGGGCAGCGCGCGAAGCCAGGCACAAACAAGGCACAAAGGCTCATTGAGGGCCGCCGAGCCCGTGACGTCGGCCGGCACTCAAGGACTCTCCGAGTGTCCATTTGTTGGAAACAATAGACAGCAACAGATGCTCGCGGCGCTCCTTTATGAAGCAATCCCTTATCGCTCCCGCACGCAGCCGCCACATGGCCGCGGAGCCCATGAATAATGCAGCGGGAGCTCCCGCAAAACGCCCGACTCCCTCAGAGGGGGCGGCGGGACGGAGCCCTCGCGGCCCGCAGCGCCCGACCCGCCGCGAGGCCCGCCGCCCGACCCGGCCCGCCGCCCCCGCGCCCGCCGAGCTCACCTGGGGTCGCCGCTCCCCCCGCGGCGTCGGGGAGGGGACGAGGCGCGGGAAAGGCAACCGAGAGGACCGAGGCGGGCGTTTCCCCGCCCCGCCGCGCAGCTCCCCCCTGGCAGCGGGGCAGGAGGCGCTGCGGGGCCGCCCCGCGCTGCTCGCGGCGCCGCCGGGGACGAGGCGCCGAGCGCGGCGGCCGCTGACAGCTCCGCAATATGGCGGCGGCGGCCGCCGTTCAGATTTTCCCCCCTATCAGATTTTGCGGCTCGGCACGCGGCGCGCATGCGCGGAGGGGGAAGGCGCATGCGCGCTGGGCGGCGCGAAGCCGCTGCCCGTAGCCCCGGCGGAGGGGCGCGGGGTTTCGGCGGCGCGGAGGGAGCTCCGCGCGGTGCTGCGGCTCTGAGGGCGGGGTGTCCCGCCGCCTCAGGGCTCGGCTGGGGGGGGGTGGATGTGTTTTGCGAGGGGAGTTGTGAGGCGTCTGGGAAAAAGCTCGGGAAAGCGTTGGCTCACGTAAGTGAAGCGATGAGGGGAGGCGGCTCACACGTGGGTTCAGCCGTCGGCCAGCCCTGAGGGGAACGGCACAGGCGTGCCCGGGCGGGCGCGGGGCAGCCGCGTGCTGCGACATGAATGGGCGGGCAGCGGACGGGGAGCGCCGGGCCCCTCTGTGTGCCGCTCTGCTGCCGTGTGCCGGGGGAGATCCTCGCGCTTTCTGCGCCGCTCTGTCATGGTTTCACGCGTTCTGTTGTATGTGTGGAATAGACATTTATTTGTCCCGCAGTCATCACCGCGGGACCCTGAGTGTCGCGGTCTATTAAAAACACATTCGATTTCCTCCCATGGGCTGCAATTTTCACCTCGATTTTGTTTCCAGTGACCCAGCGGCAGTGGGTAAGCCCTTATTCTCTCTGCTGTTCGTGCTTGTTCTGAAGAGCAGCCCGGTTGAACTCCCGAAGCGCCTCGTATGCTCCACGGGCACGTGGGCACACAGCACGCCCTTCTCTCCAACGGCCTGCAGGAGCGGGTGGAAATGAGTTCAGTTCTTGGGTGGAAAACCAACCCCATTCCAATCAGTGGCCTAAAGGCAGCAGCTTTGGTCCGGACCAGAAACTGTCTGTGATTCAGCACTGAGCAGATGAAATGTGTTTACTTTAGCTGACTGAGTTAGGGCTGGCTTTGCCTCCAGAACAGTCCCTCGTGAACTGGGCCCATGTATGGGCCGGTTGCTCTGAGGTCACGGCTTCGTGCTGATAGCGAGCGTGAAAAAAGCTCTTCTCAATGCGCGCGTTTATCATGTGAGGATATGCTTTATCTCTGGTCCTGCTGCACGAAGAATAACATTCATCAAAAAAAGTCACGGTAAATAATAGCCTTATCTGCCTTGTTAACAGTATAATGTGGTTTTCTTCTCGCTTTGCTTCCTTAACAAGGTGTAAAGTTGCAGTTCGCCTGANATCATGTGAGGATATGCTTTATCTCTGGTCCTGCTGCACGAAGAATAACATTCATCAAAAAAAGTCACGGTAAATAATAGCCTTATCTGCCTCGTTAACAGTATAATGTGGTTTTCTTCTCTCTTTGCTTCCTTAACAAGGTGTAAAGTTGCAGTTCGCCTGATAAAGCGGGGCAGTAAAAACAAAAGTGCAGTTAGCATTTGTACTCTTTAGTCGCGAAACTGAAACTACAGGAGGAGCTGTGGGCAATAAAGAGAGCTTT
>PPHD01002904.1:0-33611 GCA_002909625.1 Bambusicola thoracicus
GGAGGAGCGGGCATGGAGGCGTTTTGTGGCGTCGGAGTAGCTCTTACGGTCTCCTTACGGGGAGCGGAACGGAACGGCAGCGGGTTGGGGGGTGGGGGGTGGAGGAAAACCGGCTACGGGAACGCCTGAGGGGCGCTGGGACTGCGGTCTGCCCGGAGCCGTGTGCCTGCCGCCGTGCGGTGTTCAGCACATCGCCAGGGCGCTGCCGTTACCCCGCGGCCGCCCGCTTTCTCCCGGCACTCTTCCCGCGGTCTCCGGGAGCGTTTCGGCGCCCGGTGCTGCCCGCAGCGCTCGGACAAGCCCGGGCATGGCACGCCGGGGCTGGGTCGCTTCTAGCGCACTCCAGGCGGTTGTGCGGGAGCCGCTTCGTTCGGGGCTCCCTCAGGGAGCGGCAGCGCCCGTGCGTGGCCTGATGCGCTGGTTTATTTTGCGTGAAATGTGTTTAAACGTAGAGAATTTCCATAACAGGGGTCTTAGCCGCGTTACGCTGTGCGTGCGGGATCTGAGCGACTCCGGCTTGGCGGTGCCGGGAAGCGCTGAGCGGTTGATGTGTCCGGTAGCGCCGTGACCCCGGGGCCGCTCTGCGGGAGCTGCGGGGCCCTGAGGAGTCGGTGCTTAAACGGCTGTGCTGCGCTTCTGCGAGCGGTAGTAAATGTCAGTAGGATTTTGCAGAATTGCTGGTCTTGGGAAAAAAGGTTCAAGGCTTCTGCAATGCTGTTTGAAGTTTATGGGTAACAAGTAACAAAACTAAAAACAAAAAGCCCTGAGCTGACTGAGGAGCTGTGGTGGTAACTCCCGGGTAGCTCAGAAGCAGTCCTAAGTTCTTGATGTTTCTGCCAAAATGGTTATATCTGGATGCCACCCAATTCCTGCAATGTAGCTGTGAACATGTCTTTTGAAGACTATTTCCCTGGTTTATTAATGAGTTGCACCTTTTTGTACGCAGGAGATTAAATGTTCGAGTGAATGTTGAGCTGCTGTCAATTTCTAACCCTGTTCATAAAAAGGTTTGTGGATTAGTTGTATTTATGTTTTCCATTGATTTATCTGTATTTCCTTATATGGTGGGACAAATAGACAAGTTTCCCTTTCTGCAGAATGAGATGTTGGTCTGCCTGTCCCTCAAGTTCTGTTCTTCATGAATTTGAAGTATTTGGGGACCTTTGGAGGAGCTTAAAGGCATGTCTGGCCGTGGCTCTTATTTTGGGGTGTGGAGCACCAGCAGTCCTTGCAGAGTCCTCTCCTTAACTAATGAGAATGACAACTTCTGTGTGGGTGCAGCATCTTGTTTTGTATGTGTGTGTGTGTGCTGCACACACAGTGAAAAAGTCTTAGGAAGTCAGCAATAAGATTACTCTTGGGGGTTATAAAATGTGTTTTATGTCTAATTTGTCACTTAAACTTTATTTCTACCTATCAGGATGTTTATGAGTGGTCATTAGTTGATGGTAGAGTTAACAAAGAAAGGTTGGTGTGTGAGTGCAGCAATTTATTGTTACTTGTTTAAAGCTTTTGCTAACTGCAGCAGTGGTAATGCTATGTGAAGACACAGCGTTCAGCTAAGAACTCTGTGCTGTGTCTCAGCATGTGTGAGCGGGAGCCTTGACAGCCAGTTGTGTACATCAGTGATGAGTCTAAGCAGATAACTCCCTGCGCTTGGATCAGTTCATGGGACATGAAACCAAGCAGGGCTCTTATCCTTCTCAGCAGCCTGCCCCAGTGGTTGTGTGCCATCAGCAGTTTTAGCAGCTGGATCACGTGTAATTGCTGAGTTTGTTTTTGAAGCTCCAAGAGCTGTGTTACTGTTAGCAGCACCTGAATTACTGAAACGTAGTTTGGTTCTGCGTGTGACACCGTGGTTCTGTGGTCACACTTCAGTTCTGTTGGAGGAGCTGGTCAGTTTTCTGTTTGTTTGACTTCCTCTCTGTTGGGGCATATTAAATTCTTTGTGTAGGTTTGAGCACCTGGTAGGTACTGGGTTGTACCTGGTGTTTTTTATAGCCCCAGCTTTGTAATGAAAGGCTAACACTGACAGAGAAGGCAGCTTTTCCAGAATGCTGTGTAGGCTTCCAGCGAACAAATTGGTTCATTTTTAAATGCTAAGCAGCATAATGCTACCATGTTCCCGATGAGCTTACTAGATTTTGTTTGCTTTGCTAAGCTCTGTATTCAGACAGATGGGCTGCTCAGAAGGTGTTGTCTCTAATTGCTAGGAGCAGTGAGCTAAAAAGCTGGCAGTTATGGGAGTGATTGTGTTTATGATCAACTGCTCGCTCACAAGTGGGATCTGCACACTCTTTAATGACGGGAGGAAAAACTGCAAATAATTTTCTTCATGTAAAATAAGAAGACATGTAGGATTTTGAAATACTGCTGCTGAAAGTTGAATGATTTTTGCGTTGTTTAGTTTTGTGAGAAGTAGTTTTCCTGAGTTGCTGCTTCTTCTCCACAGTATTACCTAAAATGGAGATTACATTAAATGCTAATGCTTTCTCCTTAATTAGTTGTCACAATTCTTATCTTACTTTTGGTTTAAAAGTAATAATAATATTAAGCAGGCTGTTTGCAATACTGCTTTACAATATTTGAACATACAGAGTACGGTATTTAAAATCATATTTCGCTATCTTTCTTTTCAGGATTTGGCTGTGAGACTGACTGATGATGCTGATCCTTTTTTCCTTTATAACCTTGTCATATCTGAGGAAGATTTTCAAAGGCAGGTGAAGTTGTAATGTTTGTGAGTACTTAGAAATGGTCATAAAGAATGAAATAAAGCTTTTAGCGTTTCAAGATTTATCTGAGAATTTGAGTTCTAGGATTTCTCACTTGTAGATGGTTGCCAATATTTTGGCAGTGCTGCTCTCTTTCACCTGCTCGTGTAACAGCGGAGTGCAGGGCAGTGAGCGGCTCAGGGTGGTGCGGCTGTGACAGAACCCTGACACCCAGGTGCCTGCACAGCTACAGTGCCACGGCTTGTCTCGCTCCCTGCCTCTTCTGTCTACCCAGCTGCTTCTTAGAGATTGTTATGTTTGTGTGCTATTTTAAGAACATATTTCAAGGAGAAAGTTTATGCTTGCATAAACACAGATTTACAGACTTGAGGCTTTGTCTTGTGGATTTTTTTTACTTTTTTTTTTTTTGCATTCTAGCTGAGCACTACACACAAATGGTTGAGGTCCTTTTTCCTTTATAAAAAAACCCACTGTATATGCATGTGATCAGCTCTAAGTAGAACGGTATTTAGAGACAGATGTGCAGAATTCAGTGTATCGTTATATAGTCATTACACAAGGTATGACTTCTGCCTACAATCTTGCAAGTCTTGAAGTTCACTGCGCCTGTGGTGAAGGTGTGCAATTAAACTGGCAAGTGGGCAAGTGGTGTCTGTAGCATTTGAGCCTCCCCTCATCTGGGAAGCATTGTTCTGTGTTGCTCTGTGTGCCCCTGTGCTTAAGGAAGACTTGTTATTGAGGCTGAACAAGTGTTCCTTCAGCTACATTTTTTTCCTCTGTGCAGCACATTCGCAAGAATTCTTGAAGTTAAAAATATCCTCTTGTAATTATTGTCCAAGACGTGATTGCATTTCTTCAGTGGTCAGGATTGAAAGTAACACATCAGACATTTATCGGAATTGGTTCCATCTACTTGTGTAAACAAAATATTTTATTTTTAGGAAAGAAATTACATTTCTATATATTGCTAGTATTTTTTTTTCCCCAATCTGTTTATGTAGTTTAAAATCCCAGCAAGGTCTCTTGGTGGACTTCTCTGCTTTCCCACAGAAGTTTATAGATCTGCTTCAACAATGCATTCAAGAACAGAACAAAGATATCCCAAGGTAGGTAATAAGAGAGTACCGTAGTGTGTACGTGTTTCAAGTTTATAAAATACTTGTCAGTGGAACAGGGATAATTTAACCTTTCCCTGAAGTATCAACTGGTTGGGTGGCAGAGCCTAAATGTTAAGAGGTATCAGCAGTGGTGTTGCTGCCTGATTGTCTCTTTAGCAGAGTTGAAGCTGGAGAGCTAGCAGCTGTGCAGGGACACAGCACTGGTGTGTTGGGAACAGTGTTGGACAGTAATGGACTGAGGTACAAATAAATTGTTCTCTTTCACAGGGAAGGCAGAATAATAAGGCATTCTGACAAGAATTTTCTCTTGCTTTCATTTCAGTGGTCAAATATAAAAATGGGAGGGGGCAGACCTGAGGTGTGCATGCCCCTCTATGTAGTGAGCTTTCTGTATGTGGCTTTGGGTGTGTGGGTGCTGAGGAAGCGCTGTGCATCATATGTGGCTCCAGTAGTTAGGGCGGCTCCTGAAGTATATGCTGTGCACTGTGAACTTAACTAGCTGATGGGATACCTGAAAGTCAGGGTCTGTTTTTCTTTGGAAAAGGCCTGACCTGGTTTTGGACTCATGAGTCTAAGAGGGGTTCTGAAAATTTTCTGAAGCCCAATACTTGTGGATTTTTGTTGTGGTTTTTTGGTTTTTTTTTTTTACATTTCTTGATAAAATGTGCACGCCTTCTAGTTGATAATTACTTATAGGAATTAAATGTCTCAGTCCTTTTCAAAACAAGCACGTGACAACCTTTTATTGTATGTATAAAATATATTTTATTTAAAAATAGCTTGTAGGATCTACAAATAGATTGAGTAAAAAAATGTTAAATGTTGGTTTATTTTTGTTTTCCCGCAGGTTTTTGCTGCAGTTAGTTTCTCCAGGATCTGTTCTAGATCACACACCTGTCTCTTTAAATGTAGTGGAGACCAACCCTTTCAAACATCTTACCCATCTCTCTCTAAAATTCCTACCGGGAAATGATGCAGAAATAAAGAAATTTTTAGCCAGCTGCTTGAAGTGCCTTAAGGTAAAGTGAAGATTGCCATGGCTGCAACAAGGCCTGGATGCTATGTGCACTTAGGAATGGTTTTTCACGTTTTTATCAGTGTTAACTTTAGAAGTACGCACAGAATTGTGTAGTTTGGTTGGTTTTTAAAATTCTGTTCATGTATGTCACTGCATGCAGTTATTTGGCTGACTGTTATAAAATGAAATTGTTCATTTCACTCTAGCAATGAATATCTTACATATGCACTCAACCAAGTGCTATAATGTAAACTGGCAGAAAATCAGGTGTTTTACATATGTGTGCTGTTCAGCTGTTGAATGCTTCAGTGTTTGGTGCTTCATAATCTTGTGCTGATTGCCAGATAAACTGCAAAAGGGCCATCCTGTAAGTTTTCTGCCTCTTCTGCAGCTGAGCGTAGGAAATCGCAGGTGTGCATGTATAATTCTGAGACTTTAGGGACTTCAGAGGGCTACTGGCTCTAAATAGCAACTCACAATTATGATGCTGATGCAGTTGATAGTATGCTAAGTCTTAATGCAAAAATAATGATCTTCTAGTGTAACTGTTGTGTCTTTCATAGCCTGGTATTTGCCTCTTGTTCACTGTACTGTCATGTCGATGGCCACTTAATAAGCCATTTTAACCAATTATACTTCCACTATTTCAGTTCATCTATTACTAATGGAACTACTTTGTAAACAAGTCTTTATAAGATTCTGTTACTTTATAGAGGCTTGATTGAAAGCATAATGCACGATATTTTCATTTCCTTTTTCTTTTAAAAGTACATATTATATCTTATTCAATATGAAGTTTGTTTTGTAAGATGCTTTTTCCACAAATGCTGTGTCTAAGCAACTGCATACCCATTGTATGATGATAAAGTAGAAGCTGGATACTGGTATTTTGGGAGCTAAGATTTAGTCTAGATATCTATTTTTACATAGGAAGACAAAATGACATTGGAAGATAAGCTTAGGAAAACTGAAGAGGATTTTACCAGACAACTGAGCTACACTCAACAGGTAATGTACATTTTTAACTTTCTACATGTTCTGTGAATGGGTAGAAATCCTTAGATTTGCAGAAACTGTGAAACTGTGATAAATAAATCAGAAGGCTTAGAGATTATGCTGCTCTGCTTTTAATTATTTTATTTTTTGTTAATAGTCAGCTCAATGGCGGTTTTGCATTTATGCTTTGAGAGGATGATGATAGCTAAGGGTCAAACACCAGAAGTACGAAGGTAGTTTTTTGACCAACATGAAACAGGAAAAACAAATCCATTAAAACTCCTATCACGGAGATTTTTTTTGTAATGGAATACTCACCTCATCTTTGCAGTTTCTGTGCAACTGGAGCTACTAGATTGCTGGATTGGAATGGAGAATTACAAATTGAGGAGGAAAAGATAATTCTGATGACCTTGGTTTTTGTTTTTTTTTCCCTCCCTCCCTACAAGAGCAGTTTGTTTAAAACTTGTACAAGATACAGCGCTAGGAACAGCAGCAGACTGTTTTATCACTCCCACGTTGGAAGAAAATAGAACTGGAAATGAAGGGTATTGTATTCACACACAGTCAAAAAGCTGCAGTTGAGCTTTCCAGTACCTCACTTCTCTGTTGATATAACGAGTGGATACTTTGGCTCCTTCTGCTGAAACACAGACTTTTAAGAAGTAACAGTAGAAAACTGTTTGGTATTTAATGAAATGCTGCATTTTTAAAATTCATGATACTTTTTTTAAAACCCTGAATGGTTGTCTAACTTGAACAGAGCTTGTCAGAGAAGAGCCGAGAACTGGACAAACTGAAAAATGAATGGACATCGTACACTGCTGCTGTGACGAGCAAACACACGCAAGAGCTGACAGCTGAGAAGGAAAGAGCTCTCCAGGTATGACGGTGGAGAAGAATTAACAGTATTCTTATGTGAGTAGTTTCTTAGCTTAATCTTCAGTTTCACTGAAAGACTGTTGTTTCGCTTCTCATTATAGGCACAAACTCAGTACCAACAACAGCACGAACAACAGAAAAAGGAATTGGAAAGTTTGCATCAGAGGAGTATCCAACAGTTGCAGAATAGACTCTCGGAACTTGAGGCCATCAATAAAGATCTAACAGAAAGGAGATACAAAGGAGACTCTACAGTCAGAGAACTGAAAGCAAAGCTTTCTGGAGTTGAAGATGTATGGCTTATTAACTTCCCTAACCGAGATGGTGATTTTTAGAGCAGTAAGGCTGCCTGCCTATGCTTGGAATAGAAAATATAGCCTATTAAGTTTGACTTTATTCTACTTCATGCTTAGTATAATGTATATATATCTTTTTAAATTCGCTTTTGTTTGTTTCAAAGAATGAAAACCAATTCCTTCCAAACATTCTAGGAATGTCAAAGAGCCAAGCAGGAGGCAGTGTCACTGCGTCGGGAGAACACCACTCTGGATGCTGAATGTCATGAAAAGGAGAAATTCATTAATCAGCTACAGACCCGGGTTGCTGTTCTGGAACAAGAGATCAAAGACAAAGATCAGCTGGTTATTAGAACAAAAGAAGTGCTAGATGCGACACAAGAACAAAAGGTTCAAGTTTCAGAATCGTTATTCCTAAAGCTCTGTAGAATCTTGTTAACTGAGGTCTCTGAAGGTTACTGGATAACCAGACTTTTATTAGTGCAGCAAGGAAGCTTTCAAATGTAGTTAAAGATGCTGAATCGTGGCATCAAAAGTATACTGGATTAATTTTGTTGAAGGCAGCTACTGTTGTAACATTTTGTGGTGGTACTTGTAAAAGTGGGTGAATTGAGAGAGCTCTATGTAATTTAACCAAAAATCAAGGATGGATTGTGAAAGAGTTGCTGAGGTTCTATTTACAATTCTAAGCAGTGTGTATTTCACATCTTTACTGTTATAAAACATTTATAATTCTTTTGTAGGTGATACTGGAGGAGAATACAGAGAAAAAAGACAGTCATATTGAAAAGCTTGAAACAACAATTAAGTCGCTGTCAGCTGAACTTCTTAAGGTTTGTTGGAACATGCCATTCATTTGCTTTATGTCATCTTGCATTTTCAGGAGTTACTTTGAAAATATTCTCTTTTGTAGGCTAATGAAATTATCAAGAAGTTACAGGGAGATTTGAAAACTCTAATGAGTAAATTAAAACTGAAAAATACAGTAACAATTCAGCAAGAGAAACTATTAGCAGAAAAAGAAGAGAGACTTCAAAAAGAACAGAGAGAACTGCAGGAGACTGGACAAACTCTTCGAATGAAAGAGCAGGAGGTACTGTGATAGGTTAACACGGCATCCTGCACATGTTACTGTCTGCAGCATAGCTGGTTGGTGTTGTTTTTAAAGCCCTTAAAATATCTGTTTAACAGCACTGAGGTTTTAATTTTTTACATAAGAATTTGCTCTTATGCACTTGATACGATTATTTAAGTGCATAATCAACATTTCATTTTTTCATGTTAAACTGACTTGCGAGAGATATTCATCCACATGCAAGAAAATTAGAATCATACTGTTGGGGGTACAAAGCAACATACCAAGTGGACTGATAGGCTTCAGAAGGTATATTCGTGGGAAAAGTTTGTGAAGGCAAGAACAGTAACAGTGAATTTCTTCCCTGTTTAGGGCCCATTCCTTATTTCATCAGTAAAATAAAGGTCAGAAAGGTCTCTGGCTGCACACTTGTCCTAAGTCAAGTTAGAAACATCATTTTAAAAGAGTTATCATACTGCTTTTGCATAAAATTGAGTTCTAATTTCTTTAAGTAATTCTAGAACTTCTCTGATCCTTCACTTCTTATTTATATGATATTTTTTCTTGAGGTTTTTAATGAGTACTACACTTATTGATGGTTTTATAATTAGCATGGTGATGTTGCAGGTTTGCAAGTTACAAGAACAGCTAGAAACTACAATACAGAAGCTGGAGGAAAGTAAGCAGTTATTGAAAACTAATGAAAACGGTAGGTTTATACTGTTTTATCTGTAAAATGATATAATGATTAAGCTGCTACTGAAAATCAATGGAAGACAACTGTACTGATGTTTGCTTTCTTGTGAAGAGCTGCACTACTCTCATGCTGCCGCTTTACTGTGAGGAAGGGCTTGACCTTTTTTTCATCTCTTTAGTAATCACGTGGCTAAACAAACAGCTGAATGAAGTTCAGATGTTAAAGAGGATGGAGACTCCCAGCAGCATGCATGGTGGCGTTAGGACTGCCCTGCCACCTCACGGCATGGTAAGACAGAAGTATAGATAAGTCATCATTTCTTGAAATGCATGGCCTAAAAAAAGCTTTTTTTTTTTTTTCTTTTAACCCTGTATTGGTAGTTTGTTTTACTATTATGGCTTAATTGCCCCCTGGGTGCTAGCTGAGGTGCTGGCCCTGGGGGTTGTTTTTGAAACTCTTACTTATTAAATTCATCTAGCAATGCTAGAACAGGCTTTGAAAACATAAAACACGGGCTGAAAACAAAACTAACCCTCAATATTTGTGTTGTGAGATTAAGTTGCATACTAATGATCTTTGTGTGGATTTAAAAGTGAATTTTACTATTAGGTTTGGATACTTCTATGATGAAGATTTAGAAATGTGAAAATATGAAGTTAAATAAAAGCTCAGATTATTTTCATTAAGAACAATAGCTTAGTGGTTTCTGTACTGTTTTGTTCCCGTGTGTACAGATGTCTGTCTCGCTTAGCAATTAATGAGTTTCTTAGTAATGGAAGGGTATATTCAAGCAAAGGCATCTGACTTACAGATACATGCCTTGTATCTGTTGTATGGTTAATATATTAAATATGACTTTTTTTTTTTAGCATAAGTTGAAAATAGTACATCTATTATAACTTTTAAAAAGCTACCGTTTTCTTTAAGAACAGACTCTTGGAAAAGGTTTGTTTTCCCTCCCATTAGAAAGACTACCCTGGTTTAAGTGTTAACAAGAAGCCACATTTGCAAAGTTAAGTTTGGAGTTTTAAATCTGTTCAGCAAATGCACTTCAATAATTGTTCTCCTTTACGGGTGTATTCCAGTTCTCTTATTCATGTATTCTTTCTCTACAGCTTGAGCGACCTTCCTTTCCCAGCTCAGGAATCAGTCATACCATTTCTCCCTTCTACACCTTCCAGAAGTTTGCAGAATCAGCGCGTAACAAAAGCCCCAGCCCTCACTGTCCAGTACCAAAGGTAGGCACATGCGCTTTTCTGTTTGACTAAGAATGTAACAGCATGAGGTATCAAAGCTTATTCTTTTGAATCTTTCTCAGAACGCATTAATACTTACTCTGTATCCCAGCACTGCTTAATAGGGAACAGTATGCTGACTGTCATGCTTTTCAAGGCATGGAAAAATGAATCCTTGCAAAGCCCACTCTGAATACCGGCTGCTGCTGCACCATTGCATCTGGAGTAGCTCTGTGTAACCTGCAGCTCTTTTGTTCCTGCAGATTCAGTTTAACTCGCAGGTTTCAAAAATAGATCAGCATTCAGATGTTCAGGCAGTGACTGCAGCAACTGGTCATCCAGGAAATAAGGAAAAGTAAGTATAATCCGCTGCTTTTTTCCTGTTATAAAGCCCTTTGTCTTCTGTGGATGTCTGGAATTGTACAGAACTCTTCCAGTACCAAGCTCATTCTGTGAGCTGCTTTTCATCACTCCCGTGTTTATGAATTCAAAGTTGTAGCCAACTTACTGCTCACTAAGCTCGGTTTGTTGGCAATAGATGAAGACTGTTGCTTTCAGGAGGAGGTCCCACAGCAGTTTGTTCCTTCTGGTGACAAGTTTGTGGCTACCAGGTGATACAGTCAGACTATTAGTTGTAGATGGTTCTCACTTACTCAGTCATAGCTAACAGTTGAATAATAAAGTTCATAGAAACTCTGTAGTTCTACTTCTGTTGTTTTTTGTTGAATGAGCCTCTATCCACCATTGCTGTTAATACGCTGCTAACTCGTTTTATTTCTAGTGGTGATAACTTGGGGCTGGAATCCAAGTATTTCAAGAAAAAAGAAGACAGCATTCCTTTACGAGGGCTTAGTCAAAATACACTTAACTCAGGTATGTTTGGAAATAATTAAACATGACCTTATTTGAGATGTACTTAAAGGGTAATAATAGTTACAGTTCTATGAACACTATTGTGTTTCTGCTCTTCTACAGAGTACTTGAAACCCTACTTACCAAAAGTCCAGCTATCAACACCAGCTGCAGTGACAACAGCCTCAGCTTATTTTCCAGCATAGTAGCCAGGGATACTAAGAATTATCTTTCAACTGTTTGGGGGATCTGAAGATGTCCTGAACTGACACAAGTAAAAGTACCAAGGTGAACTGACAATTTTGTCTGAATCAATTTTCTTTGAGAAAGATATCTTATTTGGATGCCTTTTCAGCTGATTCAGAAAAGACAGAGCTTTAAGCAGCCTCAACCTTAATGGTAACACCACTGTATTTCAGTCACTGAATTAAGTGCTGTATTTTCTCCTGGTCCGTAGTCTTCCAGAAAAGAAGTCAGTGCCACTTACTTGGGTTTTATAGTACTTGACAAGTGTGACTCTCTAAGTATATTCTCTGGTATTCCCCGATAGGGAACATGATTCCTTATAATGCTTTCCTCTAGATCTTTCAGAGAAAGGATATTACAGATAGTTCTCCAGCACTTTCTGGGTTATGTTTATTTTAATAACAGTCAAGCTTGTGAGTTAGCATGACCCCTTCCTCTCTTGCAGTTTTAATTTTGAAACCTTGCTTAATTTGAATGGCATGTGAATTTATAAATAATGAAACAGAAGATCCTAAATGATCTATGCCTTCAGTGAAAACTACGGTTTAAAGATCTCAGCCTGAGTTGCCCTAACTTCTTACCCATCTGTCAGTATTACATTCTTGACAACCAAGCAGTAAATACTATAAAACAATCTATCTGAACGTTGTAACAATGAACTAAAGCTGTCTTGTATTCTCCCTGCTTTACAAATGTAATACTGCACAGAAACCTACTATAAATATTCCAACATTCAAACTGCAATGGACTAAATCTATTCAGCACATTCTTCTACCTAGGTTGAAATGCTAGAATCATGTAACTATATTTCATTATTAAATATGGCAGGCAAGTACTTGGAACATCCAAAATAGAGTTTTATTGTAGGGACTGTCTACATACTTCTGTTTTTAGGTATTTAACTGCAGCTGAGGACTGTATATTTAAGTGGATTGTTTTGCAGTGTGACCTGTATTTGTTTATAATCAGCACTTTTATGTGTATCCATTTGTTTTGAAATGTACAAGCTTCTCTAGAAATATTAAAAGTTTATCAAAAACTCTGAAAAGTAATGTTATTAAAAGTACTAGTTACCGTTTCCAGTACTGTGATGTGCCAAGATGAGGTAAGTGCCAGAATAGTGATGTTTTACTCACCTTTCTCTGGACCTTCTTTCCCTGCTCCTTTGCTCCCCATGCACTGCTGCAGTACTGGACCAGCGCTGTGCTCCACGTAGGGTCCCCAGGTGGCAGCCCATTTCTAAGGTGTGTCCTTGAACTGCTTTTTCTAGTTCAGCGTTAGTGGATATAGCTGAAGGTGAAGTCGGTCTGTTTCATGTGAAAGTGTGTATAAACTGCTATCAAAGAAGAGTCTGGTAATTAATTCAAATGTGACAAATACCTACACCTCCCTGTCCTGTTCAAATGTAAAAGAAAACTTCAAAGGATGTGAAAAGTCAGAACAGGAAAGGCAGATCTGCAGTGCACCAACTGTGAACTGCCTCCAATAAGTGACTACTAGTCTATGTAGACCATATCCATAAGAATACTGAGGAACCGACAGCTACAGACAGTTGGTGCTGCTAAACGGAACAGAAAATACGCGTATGCTGAAGGCAGCCTTGGCTAACAAAGAGTACTCCAGACTTTTCTCAGACCCTACTGAAGTATAACAAAGACGCTATATGACTGATTTAAAGTTGCAAATGACATGAACTATTATTTAAAAATTCATTAAAATATTCAGCTTTATTAACAGTATATTTACATATTTTTTCCTGCTCTTGGTCAACCACGGTGAATGTTCAAAGGTAAAAAAGCAGTAAGCAATAACCACAAGATGAAAATGTTTTAAACCTATACAATACTTTATACACAAATTTATACAAAGGAACACTTAAATAATACAACTGGACACAAAAATATACACTTTTAGAGAAATTCACATCTGTAATTGTATAAAGCTTTCTTCTGTACTAAGGGGTCCTGAAAATTTAGGACTAAAACATTGCTCTGTACTGTAAAAGGGTTACTGCGACAGTCCTCAAAGGCCACTATATATAGCACACTGACATATTCAAGGCTATCAGCTTATAGTTCAGTCTGTATTCAAGTTTTGAGGTCCTTGTATGATTACGCAAACATCAGAAATATAGTGGTATAACAAACGGTATTTATGAAAGCAGAGTTTCAGAGCCCATATTAAAATGTGTAGGCTCAAAACACTCACTTAATATTTAAACAAATGTTTGATACTACCATTTGTTCAAAAATTAGAGTAAATGCACTTACATAAAAATAACTTTTACTGTTCAGCAAGCGTGCTTGTAGTTTTTATATTAGTACAAACTTTAAAAAAAAAAAACCAAAAAAAAACAACAAATCCACCATATGACTTTTTAAAAATAGGATACCAGTTCACCTTTTCCCTACTTGAGTACATTTACATTAAGGCTTTGACTCATCTGACCCAAGATTTTACAACATTAAAATGAATGGGTCTACACGGATGCTAGTATGTCTCATTGAGACTTAGCATGAGTAGAATTAAAGCTCACCACCTTAAGGAAACAGAAGGACACATGCTCATACCTTGACTATATTCTTTTGTCTCCAAACTCGAATGTAAAGTTTAATAGTAACAGTATTTCATAATAAGAGATAAGTATGTAACTTTTTTTAAGAAAGAAAAAGCGTATTATTAATTTAATGGCAACATCTTTGGAAATGTTTTTTAATTCCTATAAATTTCATGCAGAAAGATAATTCTTAAGATTACCTTAAGAAATTGTTTTTGATAGAAGTGGAATGTGTATCCCAAACTGCTGATGAAAAATGTCTAGAAAGTCTTCCTAGATTTTTTTTTTGTCATACATTTGTGTCTTGCAGTAATGGTTCTTTAGCTTCTCCAGGAGTCTGTGGACTGTGGGGATGCCCGTGACTGCCACAGTGCTTCTTCCAGTTGCTGGATCGTACGGTTAGGTTGGTGTGTTCAGGAATAAACAAGGCAACAAGTAGTGCCAGCAGCACAGAGCATGCCCCAAATAAGAATGGGGGTCCAGGAATTATTGAATTCTGGAAAAAAAATGAATAGCGTCAACACAAAATATTAAGCTTTTAGCTGTATTAATGTAATGTACTACAATGGCTAAACTACATATTTTGTAAGTGAAAAGAACTTACTTCTTACTACACTTGGCAAGATGACACTTGCCTCCACACGGAATCTTTTAGAGGAAATTTGAACAGATTAAGTCTTAGATTTAGGAGAAGGAACATGTGCCATTTACTGCTGTTTGCTAACTTCCTTTCCTAGGGCTAGTTTTGTGAAACAAAATAACACTCAAGCAGTAGGCTGATTTTCTGTGCATTTGAAGCTGGACATCAGCTTGTAGAGCACACTCCTTGTGAGGTAGCAGGACAGACTCAAGTCTAGCATCTCCTCCCTACTGACCTTAACTATTCCCTCACCTTCCTCTCAAAGTGCCATTTGCCACCTAGAACTAAAACAGGTGGCAGTACACACACACAGTGCAACAGTATGAAAGTAGTGCAGAACAAATTCTGCTGCCTGAACCAGAAGCATTTCTAGTCATTCACTTTCACTGCCATCGACAGACAGCACAGTCTTATGAAACCACCATTAACAAATAAAAGTAGCAAAGAAAAACAAAGTAAGGCAGAGGTTTTGCTCTAAAATTAACCAGTAGTGAGACAGAACTAGACATCACAGAATGTAACAGCTGAAAATAATCATTGCCTTATCCTGCTGCAGCCAGTACAGCCAGCTGCTCTATTTTCTTATCAGTTAGGAACTGAAAAATAGAGGGCTTGGCTGAAAGACTAAAGAACACCACAACATTTGAAAAGTAAATACAATGCTACGGAATTGGATAGGAGACAAGAAAGCTGGTACTTATTAGTCTATTTTTTACTTTCTCTTTATGAGGGGGTTTTATCTGTTGCCTATTAGTTGGATCTCTTTGAAAGAGAAATTAAACCATGGCATCCATCTAGTTAAAAAAATGCTCTGTGAGAGTGAATTAAGAAGCTCTTTTTACATGCTTCATTTTCATTTAGCGTGATGAAACGTAGCACAGCATCATACTCGAGAACGTTCTGTTTTTGGAATCAGTAAGTAAAAGAATACCTGTTCTAAGTGGTATTGTGTGACGACAGTACCTCCTGATGGTGATTCAGGCATAGGGAGTTCATTCAGTTCAACGTGAAATATGTAGAATATAAAACCATAAAGCGCAGGTCCCAAACCATTACATAAGCCTCGAATTCCTGTTATCATCCCTTGAACAACACCTGAGAACAACATACACTGTCATTAATTTATATCCATGTATACATAAACAATGATTTTAACTGAAGTCTTTTAAACCAATGCAAATAGGAAAAGTGTCACTGGTGCTGTACCATGGGTAGCAATAAACAGGGCACAGAAGAATGGTCCTATGGTATATTCAAGCCTTTCCTTCCATGTCCCTGCAGGCCTAGAACAGTATTTGCTATGCCACGCTTATTCCAAGACCTTGTTATCAGTCTCACAGCAAAGGAAGCACTGGGCAACAAAGCTAGCTTAGATCAAAATAATGAAAATAAAGAGTATGTTAGTGCTGCTGAGTATTTTTCTGCTACTGGGGTTTGTTCAATGTTCTGCCTCTGTGACAGAAGGACTTGACATGCACACACTGCAGCTTTAACACAGCTTGGATTTTTACAGTTTCTGACCTATGCTCAAGTGCATGGGCTACCATGATTACAGCTGACTCGCTAGATATGTTTGGTTTCATAGATTTCTCTGATTGGAGTTCAAAGGGTTAAGGGAACACCTACCTTGTTGGTCAGCATCAGCAGTTCGTGAAACCAGCGCACTTACAGCTGGGAAAGTAATACTGGACATGGCCGCAACAGCTCCCGCTGCCCACATCATCCTGCAGAAAATAAAGACTCACAGTAACTACTCCACAGGGATAGAGTCCTGCAGATGGAATGTGTATCTGTGTATCCATGCATACACAAACCTAAGTGTCTCTTGGACAAAATGCAGAAAAGCATCACATTCATTCAGATGTTAAAATAAAACGTACATACCAAGGTTCAGATCCAAAGCCGTACCAGGCAAGCTGTAGTATTTGAAATCCTAGACCCAGTAGGATGGTGTTTTTATTTCCAATGGACCGCATAAGTAAACTCAAAACTATTGTCTGACAGAGCAGGGAAAAATGTACAAGAAAACAAAAATAACATTTTATTCTAAATGTTAAATACATGCAAATAAATTAATGAATTAAAAAAGCAAAGTTCAAAAGCAGTATTTGCCAAGTAGTCAGGAGCCTTGCCTCTACCAAAAAAACCCAATTAGAATCACTTAGCAAGTAATATAAACTGTCACCCTTTCTCTACACAAAAATATTTTGTTATCCCAACACAAAGCACTTTGCATATTAACGAACTGTACTCTTATCTGGCAAGCTAGTTACAGTAGGAGTGTTAATCAACTGTTAGAAGCTTAGAAGAACAGCTCTAGAAAAGGTGAGCGACATTTCTCTCCATAGCGCCTAGCTCTTCCCAAGTTGCTCAGTGAAATACTCAGCAGTGACTCACCTGTGCAATAATGGAAAGAATTCCAAGGACTGCTATAAATGCTGCAACACTTTCAGATGAAAATCCCATTATCTATATATTTACAAAAAAACAATTTGATTATCGAATGTGAAGTGCATATCACGTTGTCACACAGGTCAGTATGAGAACAGTCAATGCAAAAAACTGACATTACTCAACTCCAGGCTAACTTTTTTTTTTTTTCCCCAAATGAAGTATAAAAAACTAGAGGCACAATCAGAAAACCAGTAAATGGTTCTCTCATCAATTAACAAAGCAGTCTAACAGAGTGAACTTCGTAATCCAAGAATAACATAATAACAAAATATGAGAAACTGAATGCATGTATTCCTTTGTATCTAAAAGCAAAAAGAAATCCTAACTGCAAGAGTACTTAATTGCTGCAAGCTTTTGAATTATACTTGATACCTAAACTTCTTGTATTAATTCAGCAGTACTGTAAACTTTCTGGTAAATTTACTTCCATTCAAATCCATATCAAAATGTTGATTTACCTGTCTGAGGTATAGGAAGAAGCTGGAATATTGACCTGCCTCCGGGAGGTAGGAAAGAAAGACTGTGATACAGATTAGCAGCACTATTGAGTCCTGGCCAACCTTCTTCAAGGACTGTGGCAAGAAAAAATGTATTGAAAAATATTTAATTGTCATATTCAGAAAAAGTATACCCGATAAAAGATACTGAAAAGCACGCCAGCTAAGACACCGAAACACCGTCTGAGCATTTAGCAAGATCGTTGGCAAAAGCATCAGCAGAAGTGCAAGATTAAAGTATGAGCTGTGCTGTTTTTCTTTAAGCTTGAAACACAGTCAGTTAAATCACTGTATTTTCTTAAAAGCTCAGCATTTTCAAATACGAAATACTCCATCATTTCACCAACTTACTGCAAAAGGGTCAGCCTGTTCCCATGAAATGGGCGCTCCCCAGGATGCTGGCCTCATCTTCTCCGGCAGCGATTCTGGTACAGCGACAAGAATAAAACAAATGTCTAGCAAGGCTATTGCTGTAGCCAGGACCACGACCAAGCTGTCTCCGTAGACTCGACCAAGGTAGGCACCAATAGCAGGGCTGGTAACCAAGCTTGCTGCAAAAGTTGCTGAAACCTGAAACAAAGAACAGTTGGTAAGGGTTTCAGTGATAAAACTCAGAAGTGTTATTACTTAATTTTCCTGACTTTCAGAAGCCTGCCCATTTTTATCCGGTAGAGATTAAGGATAAGTTTTTCCCTGGGTCTATGCAGCATGTCTTTCTGACAAAGCTGTTGAAGAAAAAGATTTTTTGGCTAACCGGACAGCAGCGTTGAAGCTTGTGGCACTCTTAAAAGTTCTGACATAAAGAGGTTTAATTAAATATACAGCTGCCTGCTGGTATCTTTGGGAAGTTGTACTTCATATTGGTGAAATAGTAGTATTTCAATTAAAAAAAAAACACAAAAAACTAGTAAAAAATACCCACATTCAGGGGCATGTTAAATTTAATATGCTGCTTAACCCAACTCATTATAATGGAACTGTACAGAGCAGTTTGCAGTTACCTGCCGGTCCTTGTGGAAAATGTTACACTTTAAACCTCTGACGGAAGTTTCTCATAATCCCTCAATCCCTGATGCAACATACAGGAAGAAGCGATTTAGTTTGTTACCCCTTGCTTTCGGCTATCCCTGCTGAGTATCATCATAGATTCCGTAGCTTGAATGCAAGAAATGATTCTGCTAATCCGTAATATATAAGCCCATGAAGGCTCCCGAGATTTGCAGGTTAATGGAAGATAACAGAGAAACAGAGGCAAGTTAATAAGAACTTAAGACAGATGAGTTCCCCAGCTACATTTTTTTGAATGGAAATATGAATGGAGACATCAGCAGGAGCAGAACAGTCCCAATAGTGTGCAATGACAGTTCCAAAATTATCCAAAAAAGATATTTATATTTTTTTAAAAAAATGACAGGTAGTTAACGCTTGGAGGTAGTGTGAGCCCCCAGATTACACTGCTAACACGGATGATAACTCCAAGAAAGAGAGGTTTTAACATAGTCATATTATTTTTAACATAGAAGTGGAATACTCAAAAGGAGCCACAGAATTGGATGACTGTTCTTTAACCCTACTTCAGGCTGAAACTGACTTGCCAAAGAAGAACTGAAAATATCAGTTTTTAAAAGCTTTACTGACTGAAGTGTTAAGTACTGAATACGATACAAACAGAACAAAAAAACAACCGAACAGAAAAGCAACCATACCAAACCATAGGCCATGCTTCTTTCATGTTCTTGGGTTATATCTGCTACGTATGCAAAAACCACAGAAAATGTCACAGCAAAAACTCCAGAAACAGATATAACGGCAAAGTACCACCTGAAAACATTGTAAAAACGTAAGTAAATAATTAGAACAGCTAAATAGGAGCAAAAAGTCTTGAAATCCAAGTACTTGTCTTGTCCGCCTTTTCCTGACAAGTACTACAATTGACTTACAGCAGTTGCACAATTTATACAGTTGCACAATTTCTTTGTGCACTGACCATAAACAGCATAGTTTTGTAATATGTACAAAAAGCTGTTGTGATTAAATTCTTATAGGAAACTACACATCAATGCCAATAACCAAAAGCAAGTCAAGAACTTGAGAATTTTAAGAACTTGGGCACTGGGAGATCTCAACATTGGCCTTATCTTTATGCTAGACACTATTAGGATGTCATTAGAAACATCAAGCTATACTGTGAAACAAGCTACACCCAGGGAAGGGATGAAGTAGCCATGAAGAATCCATGTGACCAGAGAATAAAACTGAAAAGGTGTATGGAGCTAACCTGAATAGTTGCCTCTGCCCTGGGTCAGAGCAGTCTGTTATTGCAGCTACACCCTGAGGTACAGCATACGGGCAGTCCAACAACACTGAGAATTCTGACTCATCCACTACCTGCAGAATGTACGTGCCAGTTAAGAGCTTACTAAACTTGCAGATGGTGTGAAAGCTGATGGATTTTAAAACTAGAGAAACAAAAGTATAAAACTGCAGTAACATTTTAGTTTACAAATGGTTACTTCATGCCTAAGTTTTCTCTTCTAGTTGGTTAATTTTAAAATTATGTGGCCACAATAATGACCCATAGTAAGTAGTGGCTAAGCAGGGCAGCAGCTCACATTGGCTACTTCTGTTTGCAAAGTTAAGGGAACTGAGTCAATCTCCTTCTATGTCTGGGTGACCCACCTGGTGGATGAGGGTAAGGCTGCTAACGTAGTCTGCCTAGACTGCAGCAAAGCCTTTGACGCTGTCTGCCACAGCGTTCTCCTGGGGAAGCTTGCAGCCTGAAGGGATGCACTCTTTGTTGTGTGAAGAACCAGCTGGAGGGCTGGGCCCAGCGTGTGGTGGTAAATGGAGTTAAATCTAGCTGGTGACTGGTCACAAGCAGTGGTCCCCAGGGCTCCATTGGGGCTCATCCTGTTTCTTATCTTTACTGATGATCTGGACAAGGGGATTGAGTGCACCCTCAGCAAGTTTGCAGATGACACCAAGTTAAGAGGAAGTGTCAATCTGCCTGGGGGTAGGAAGGCCCTACAGAGGGATCTGGACAGCACGGATTGCTGGGCTGAGGTCACAACGCTACAGGCTTGAGGCACAGTGGCTGGAAGACTACAGAGAAAAAGGACCTGGGCACACTGGTTAACACTCAGCTGAATGTGAGCCAGCAGTGTGCCCAGGTGTAGTCAGCAGGAGCAGGGAGATGGTTGTCCCCCTGTACTCAGCTCTGGTGAGGCCGTACCTCGAATACTGTGTTCAGTTTTGGGCCCCTCACTACAAGAAAGACACTGAGGATCTCAAGTGTGTTCAGAGAAGGGCAGTGAAGCTGGTGAGGGGGTCTGGACCATAACTGTGGGGAACAGCTGAGGAAATTGGGATTGTTTAGTCTGAAGAAGAGGAGGCTCAAGGGAGACCTTATTGCTCTCTACAACTACCTGCAAGGAGGTTCTGGCAAGGTGGGGGTTGGCCTCTTTCCCCAGGTAACCAAGTGACAGGACAAGAAGGAATGGCCTCAAGTTGCACTAGGGGAGGTTCAGGTCAGATATTAAAAAAAAACTTATTCTCCAAAAGAGTGGAGTGAACCAGAATGGGCTGCCCAGGGAGGCAGTTGAGTTACTGCCCAGGGGGTGTTCAAGAAATGTGTAGATATGGTACTGAGGAACACAGTTTAGCAGGCAACATCAGTAGCAGGTGAATGGTTGTACTAGATGATCTTAAAGGTTTTTTTCCAGCCTTAATGATTCAATGATTATATAATACAAAAGCCTCAACAATATTTTATCAACAATACTACAAACAAGCATTAGATAATAACCTATACAAGGAACAAATAAAGTGTGAAAGAATTTACTAACCATGGGCTGATCTTCATTAGTGGTATTGGTGCACAGGTGAAAAACACTGTTAGCAGCAGGAAGGACTTTCGCCCCCACACATCAGACAGGGCACCTATGAGTGGGGCACTGAGGAATGATAATAAGCCCTAAGTGAAATAAAACATTTCAGTTAGAACTGAGTGCTCAGAGTCATGATAGCCATTCATACCGCAAACTGATGGTGGAGCAGGCTCTCTTTCTACTAAAATTAACAACTACAATGCAGCACAAAGGTCAAGCATTCCTAATCTGCTCCACGTTTGCTAACATGTAAATTGACTTTTAATATCTCAGAACGACACAAAACTCAAGAAAGATGATCGATGAATATAAGCAGTTTTTGGAACTGTGGTTTGTTTAACATATTTGGAATTCACATGAACAGAATGGAAAATACCCTAGTGGAGTGACAAGTTTTAACACCATGTGTGTCATTTGGGATTAGTCAACAACCTTTTATTTGGTGAACTCAAAGAATGTACACACCAAACACAGAAAGTAGTACTGTAAGTAAAACGATACATATTAGCTTTGTTGGCAATACTTTGTTCTCACATTCTATTCATACTATTAAAGCTATACCTGAAAAATCTCTGGAATGTTTCTCTCATTGGAAGCAGTCATTTCTAAATCCCACCCATCATTTACCCGAAACCGTGATTACTTGTGTCAGCCTACCTTTACTCCTTGAATTAGACCATTCATTAGAAATGTATGTTTTGGGAAGGTTTCATGCAAAACCTGGAAAACAAATTTGAACACTGTTGTTTACACAATATTACCAATAAATATTGCTCATCATGCATCCATCTTCAACGGTGTGGCACACCTACAGCACTTTCTGTTTTCAAGGATTACAGAGAGAGATTTTTAACTGTAAGACAGTCAGAATTATGCAAAATTAATCCACACAAAACACTAAGGAAAATCAACTCAGTAACCATTATTTTCAGGTTAAGTATCCAACAACTTAGTTATAAGATTTTTATTGAAATTACACAGAACAAATACTCCAAATACATTAAATCAGCCACCTCAGATAAGCACAATTTATCAAAGGGGGGAAATAGCTAAGTAGGCTCCTTTCCCATTTTTGCTTTGCAAGGAACAACAGAGTAAATCCAATGACAAGAGTGGAATTTGGGATACTTTGCAGATATTCACTATGCATCACTGATAAGTGTTAAATACAGCAGAGCCTCCCTTTCAGCAACAGGTATGGTCTATCTGTATTCTTTTAGTTGTAAAATACCAAAATGTACATTTCTTTCCTCTGATCTGACTTTGAAGTTTTAGCTTTACTTGATGAAGGCTTCAGTTCTTTCAACACTTTGGGAAGCGTTCATTTCCACCAAGCTCAATATCTGAAAACTAAGCGGAGTACTACACAGAAAGCCTGGAAAATTATTTCTACCCCAATTCTCCACATGCTACTACTGACTGCAGGCACATGGATGAGCAGAGGACAACACCATTCTGAAGCGTTTCTCCGAATTCAGAGACTACAGCTGAGGTAGGCGGGTCAAACAGGCACTGATCTCCAGTCTGACTTGCGTTACCCAAGATGGTTTCCATTCAGTGGCTGACATAAAACTTATATCCAAGAGACTACTCATGGTTAACAACAGCTCAAAGAAGTGCACCAAGATTGCATTTTAAGTGGGGTTTGCTTGGAGATCTTTAAGTCTTTGTTCCATCTAATTAGTAAATACGTGTCATTTAATAGACCAAATCCAAACAGAGCAACCAACTATGCTAGAAAAGAATGTGGTACAAACACACTGCTATGAATGTTTTCATTAGTCATAGGGAGGCCTTGTTGTAACAGGGTCTGCTCCAAAGCTTGTTTAAAGCATAGCTACATCAGCCAAGAGCTCCCTCTGTACACACATACATGCAGAATTTTACCAAATTTCAAGTTGTTTTGTCCTTTAGCTTCTAATGTGCCCATGTCTTGTAGCCTCTTGAAAGGAGAAATACTTTCATTACTGCCCTTCAGGTTTTGAGTCAGAAAATATTTACAAGTAAGCGTTACCACAGTTCCACATAAACATCTGTCACAGTGTTATATTGCTTTAATTAAATAATTTTGAATTTCTGACTGCATAGAAATTAAAAAACTCCTTTCACTTGCATAACAGAGCAGCTCGATGACGCACAATTTTCATTTAATTCAGGTATTTGAAGCCTTTGCAGTAATTACCCATTTCCCAAACAGCAAGAAAGAACTTAAGCACATCACTTACCATCAGAGTGGGTGCTGTCAGGAGTCCCCAAGCAAAAAACTCCAAAAATATCACTATCACAGCGTGGTAGACACTAGGCGAGCCTATTCCTTGAGGCTAAAACAAGAGGAAAAACAGGTCATTAAAGCATCTGACAAGCTGTCAAAGTCACAAGAAATGCATCTGAGCACTGTAAGGGTTAAGAAATGAAACAGAACTCAAAACATCTCAGAGGAGTTGCTCAACCTAGTCTGCTGAAGTGCCTAAATGCTTTGTGGAGTACAAAGTGCACCCATCTCAAAGAGAAAAATGAACCATTTGCACTGTCAGTCTGGGAAACAAAGTGCTACTGAAAGCAGAAACACTCTTTGAAGGACTACTTTTCTTTCTTCCTTGAGAAAAATATTGGAGCTGCATGGAAATCAAATTTTCATAATTTCACAATTTCAGGTAGTATCCACGTTCAGCTACTCTAACATCTCATTACGTACTGTGCCAACCAGCACTATGGTATTTCTGTTAATAAAAGGCACCATGGCCAAGTGCAAAACCTTGATAACTCTAAACCAAGAAAGAAACTGACATAGTGACTGCCAGGAGCAAATCTCAGGGACAGAACTGATAGTTTTCCAAATACTGCTAGAAATGGGCTTCAAACGTAGGAAGAGATCTGAAAAACAGATTTAAAATAAGAAACTTCAAATTCCTTGGTGATTTGATAATAATTAGAAGCAGCTCTGGATGAGAACAAGAAGAGTGTGGGTGGGATAACCAGCTCATCTCATATATTCTGAAGTACTAACTTGTCATACAAAATTCTGCATTTGCAAATTGAGGAAACAGTGCACTACACTTATGTATGAGAATTCCGTATAAATAACTCATCCGAAATCTTAAATGTGTTGTATAACCCTAAAATGCAGCCTCAACATCCACTGTCCCAGCTTCATGTAAAGACATGTTGCCAGCAGAGTGGCACTGACTTGATGAGACCTAGCACTTCTACTGAGCAAACACACAGATCAAAGTCCTTGGTTCCTTTCTCTAAGAGGCTGAGGGGGACCGTAGCAACACGTGTGGATGGAAGGAAGGAAAGATGACACATCTTGGTGTTGTCTTATGTGCTCAGTGACAAGACTAGAGGCACAAACTAAAATACAGGACATTGGACTTAAACTTGACACAAAGTGGAAACAGGTCACCTAGTGAGGTTGCGAAATCCCTGTCCCCACAATACAGGTGGACACAGCCCAGCGCACACTGCTCCAGTGACCCTGGTTGCAGGGAAGTGGTGGGTAGGTGAAGTACAGATCATCGGAGGTGCCTTGCAACCTCAGGTGCTGTACAATTTTAAGGTCCAGTTAGGTAACATCAGAGTCTTTAATTACAAAACATACATAAGTTCTATCCAGCTTTTCTTTCTGGATTCCAATTTCTCTCAACAGAAAAAATATAAACCTTCTAAACAACTGTAGAAAATAAATACAGAAAACCACAAAGACCATTCACCCCTACAGCTAAAAAAGATCACAGTTTTTAAAAGTAACTGTATCAATACAGTAAAGGTAAGCTAGAAAAGTATCTTCATATTGTGGTATTTTTCTTTCCCAAGACATCTTAAGTAAGAGTTCACACAGATCTCCCTGCTATTTTTTCAGTCTTACTCTCTTACTGCAGTAAATTAAGTCTCCATAGGTACAGACAGTGGCTATAATTATCTTAACTTCCCACCATTCTTTGCTCTTTCCACCCACAATCCTTATTTTAGTTTTGGATTAAAATTTCATGTGGCTCTGCACAAACCATAACAATCTCATCTGAGTGCCTCAGCCTGGTACAGGAAATTAGGTTAACTCTCATTTTCCCTGCATTGCTTTCAAGTTGCCACATCACCCCACCAGCTACCATGCTGGGGTAGCAACAGTGCTGTAACATCCCATCCCTCCAAGTACCACAGGTCAAACCTATCCCCACTCTGTCAAAGCAGCGCCCATCACATGTTGCCATTATGGCAGCAGAAACAAACATCCAGTGGCATTTATATCACTGAGTTAAACTGCCTTTCTTTCCTAGTGCCAGCGCCTGCTTCTCACAGGTACTGTTAGTTCTTACCTACAAAACCAGATGCAATCTAATCACATCTAAATGAGGTGTGACTTAATTTGTGTAATGAGTACTTAAATGCATAATCTTATTCTAGTTGAATTCCAGTAGGTTGTAAGGGAAGGCAAAATTACGAATAGCAAGGAACCCACACAACTAGTGTTACCGCCTCTCCTTTTGGTCTGCCTGACAACAAACACCATTACACACTGCTTTCTGTGATACAGCTACTAAACTGCAAAGAGTAACACAGAAATAGCAGGAAGCAGTTCTATGGGATACTGCTGGCACAGTCATCCTTGTCAAATTTTAACAGCGAAATGCTGAAACTACTTACTTGTAACAGTATGTAGTCAGGCACAGTGTTTTCTCCACAAACTTTAACATAGTTCAGCTAAGATCACAGAGGGAAACAAATTTAATTAACCATCATCACAAGCTTAATACTTAAGGAAGAACTATCCTATGTTGAGTACCAGGATGCTGAATGCGCCACTAACTCCAGCCAGGGCTCAGGACAGAAGCACAAGCTCAGGGCCAGCCCCATGCCAGGTGCAGGCACCAAACCAGACTGGCAGGGTGCTGGCAGAAGGCTGAGCTCTGCAGGAGTGGGCAGGAGGGACATGCTGCGTGCCACAAGCACATCAGCCAGAGCCTGTGCTGCCTGAATCAGCTGAGTTTGTAAAGCCTCTGTATAAGCAATAAAGTGGTAAACACCAAATTACAGAGATAATCATACAGCCAAACCTGCCCATGCCAGGAAAGAGATGAGAGGGGCGGAAGCAGCAAGAGGGACAGGCTCCGGTGTGTGCAGGGGCCAGGGCACAACCAATGAGACCACGAGCAGCACCACATGCTGCCCCAGCCTGCAGTGCCTGGCACCTTGCTGCAGGACCCTGCGTGACCTGCAGGGCTGGGAGAGATTTCACAGGGGCACTCAGTGGGTTCTTCCCCTTTAGCTTTTTTTTTTTTTTTTTTTTTTTAATCCCTCTCCTTGAACATCAAGATCAGTAAACAGAAGTGACAATAAATTAAGTTCCTCATCAACAAACTATTTACCCCATGACAGTGCATTATTAAGCAGCCGCATACCTTTACAGACAAGAGTCACTGAGGTTTCTTTGATGTGAAAAAGCTTCAAAATAAACCAGTGAGGCTGGAAACTGTACACTCAGGTGCTAGGTTAATGACTGGTTTGCTAACTGCACACGTTCAAAACACAAGCCCTTTTCATTTATCTGCTTCCCATTGTGTCCCATAGCATGCTGGGCAAAGAAACCAGGAAGACTGGGCATGGAGGACCAGACAGGATGTTCCAGCACTGAACAACAATGGGAATCCAGGCATAATTAAGTTCTTGCTGGCATTATAAAGATGTTATACCAGGTAACTTGAAAGTTTTAAAAATATACAACCCTTCCCTGTCTCTCAGCAAACATTAGTTGAAAGATGAAGGGCACTTTGAATCACACTGTATATCAGTGACTGATCATTCCACAGAGAATTCACCCCGAAGCACACTATTACATAACAACCACCACTCTGCCCCTCTGCTCATTCTAAAAGGAGCGTTTAATGCTCTACACAGTAACCATGCACACGTGTTATGCCGACACCTGCCCTCACCCCATCACTTCCACGCAGAATAAGTGAAGGCCCCCAGAGGCCAATGTGTCTCTGCGTTTAAGATTTTCTTGAAATACTAACACTGCATTGGAAGAGTATGCATCCAATCTACAGTACTGCACAGCAGGAAAAGATCCACAGGCAAAACCACTGACAGACCAGATAAAAGACCAAGCCAAAACGGTTGACAGGCTCGTAAAGCCAAGCACCCGAAAAGGCCCGCACACCAGGAGAAGGGCAGGCCGTCGGAAGAGAGGCAGCGCACCCCCGGCACCCGCTGCCCCAGAGCCCCAGCCGCGCTCCGGACCTTCCCTCAGAGGACGGCCCGTGACGGGACAGCCGCAGGTGTCGCAGCTGCTCCCAGCTCCCGAGACGACGCGGTTTGCGCGCCTACCATGAACCCGCCCGCTCCGCGCCACTCAAGGCCGTTCCTCGCGCCGAGGCCGCACCGGGGGAAGCGCAGCGCAAACCGAGAGCTGGGCCGGGCGCCGTTCCGCCGCACGGCGGCTCCGGCCGCGGCTCGGAGCCCGCGGGCCGCCCCGCGCCGGCACCTCCCGTCAGCCCCCCCCTCCCGCCGCCCTCCGGCCCCGCCCGGCCTCACCGTCCCTCCGTCCTTAATGA
Organism: Bambusicola thoracicus; assembly: GCA_002909625.1. Lineage (NCBI taxonomy): Eukaryota > Metazoa > Chordata > Aves > Galliformes > Phasianidae > Bambusicola > Bambusicola thoracicus. The sequence goes on from PPHD01002904.1 coordinate 27,740, forward strand.
TGATCTTCTTGGCCAGCATGATGCTGCGGTTCACGGCGCGTTTCTTCTTCTTCCCCCCCTGGGTCATTTTACCATCCTCCCTGGGAGGGAGCGGGGGCAGCGCGCACCGTCCCCACAGCCAGGCCTGCCCGTCCCTCCCGCGCGGCCGCAGCCACCTCTCAGGCACACGCCGCCATCTTGGCCCACCGCCCCAGCGCAGCCGCTCCGGCGCATCACGCGATCGCCCCATTGGTCGACACCGATCACGTGAGCGGGGCCCTGCGCGCGACGGGCGGCACCGCCGCCGCCAGAACCCCAGCCACGAGCCGATCGGAGCCGCGCGGAAGCGCCGCGTCCCGACCGTCACCGCCGCACACGCGCGGCCTTCCGCGCCTCCCGGCAGCACCGAGACTCACACGCACCGCCGCGGCGTCGCCTCCCTTTCTCCAGCCTTCGCTGCCTCTGCCTCCAGCAGGCCCCGGCGCCCGGCTCCGCTCGCCCCTCGCGCTCCGACAGCCCGAGGAAAAGGAGCAACCGAAGGCGGTTCTCGGGTACGCCTGTCGGGCGTGCGAGGACACTTTGAAGGCCACAGAGATAACTCATTTTACAAATCCAACCTACAGGCATTCTGCGTTCTTACTGTTAAGTTTTTAACTCTGCTTACAAAGGATTTAATAACTGTAAATCAGCAGGCTCCAGTTCAGGCTGCCAGCAAGGAACAGGCAGGGCTCAGCTTCCTCAGGGCAATACAACCACTGCTGGAAAACATCGTTGAGAAACACATACTGCTATTCTTTTGTAGCTTTTACTGATCAGCAGCTGATTTATCTGCTCATGTCCAACAACACCAAACACAGCACGGCCCACACCAACACTGCTGTAGGCACAGACCCTCTGCGACACCTCTGTCCCCATACCAGTGTTTTCTCCGTGTTCTTCCACGGAGCACTTTTCCCACTCGGCCCTCCACCTTCCAACCCCATTTCCACAGATTGCTGTATCCCCAGCTCCTATGACAGCCTGGTTTCTCTCAAAGCCATGTTCTTACATTCCCTGTCTTTAACAGCAGCTGCGATGCTGACTGCAACTCTGAGCACAGTCCCGCGCTCTCCCTCAATTACAGCACAGCAGCATCATGTTAGCAAAGGGCTGCAAATCACCTGCCACCTAAGCTCATCTGGACTTAAGATAAACCATTAGCCTTAAGATAAAGCACCATAATGCAGCTTTTATCTTGGTATGTCATGAGACAAAGTGCTCCTCAGGCCCACAGATTTACTCTGGTCTCTCACGGAGACACAGGCAAGCAGCAAACCAGATCAAGATGCACAGAGCAAACTTACTGGGCTCCCCACAGAGAGACTACTATTATCAGATATTTGCTACACATCTTAATTAAATTATGTCAAGTATGTGACAATTCCGTGGAAAAATCCCATGCTCCATGGTTTCTCACTCCACAGGGATCGAAGATTTTGGCATGGTTTCAAGTCCGTTCCTCAAACAGAGTGCTGCCACATTTTGGTGGGCAAGTCACAAGCAAACATATCATACAGAAGGAATTAAAGGTTAAAAAGGTTACCACAACTAGATGGCAGCAAAGGCATTGTGTGACTACACTGATTAAACAACTGCTTTTTCACTCATGTAATTAGACCATCCTCCGTTATCCGTGTCATTATCCAAAAATATATGCATATTAAGAGAAACACCAAGTCTGCTTATGTAGTCTGAACAGATGGCTTTAGAAAGAATTCCTAGATTTAGAATAAGCTTCAGATAAATATGACTTCCTTTTGCTGTTGTGAATCGCAGCCAGCCACATACTTTCAAATTGCAAACTCCACTTTCCTACATAAGTCCTGACACAACTTGCTCTACCACAATTTAACTGAGACAAACTCCTGACAAACATTTAGTTTCCTGAAGAAAAGAAGCACAAGTTTTGACTGTTACATCTAAACACTGGCACTGTGCTGTTCAACCTTTCATACAAAGTATGAAACTGCTGGGAAACGCCATATATTAGAATTGTATTCAGTGCAGTTATACACAGATCAACATATTAAAAAATCCTAACTCTACCCTAAAAATTTTGCCACAAAGTTTGAATGCATGATTTATATTTGGGCTCATATATTTAAAACTTGGTTTAAAATACATTGACAGTAAAGAAAACTTCAGAAATCTAACAGAAGAGTTACAGCAACAAATATATGTTTAGCACATAAGCAAATCTTACTCAGCTATCAGTTGCTATGGAAATCAAAATGAATCAAAAAACGTCATGGCCAAATTTTACTCTTGGATGCAAATACGTAGCAGTCAGTCAAGAACAAACACTGAACTGCACCTCAGGACAGACTTTTTTTTGCCCTGCAGAGTTATAAATTCACCTAGCAGGAAATAATTAGGCAAAGGTATAAATTTAACTGAACAGGAAATTTGGATTCACAGTAACTGGAGCAGAAGTTATCATCTAATTCATCCCACTTACTTTCTTGCACTTTTTTCCACTAAAAAACCCTCATTCTAGATATCTAAAAATATATAATAAGCTCACCTGGAAAGAGAAGAACTCTTTAGTTCAAATAACTTCCTGTAGGAAAAAAAAATAAAAAAAAATCATTAAAAATGCACAGAACAATAAAAACAGAAGTAAGGATACATTTGGATTTTCCTACTCTCACAGAGATATGATGCAACACCACACTATAGGTAAACACACCTGCCTATGTGCACACACACACAGCTAACTTGTTAAAATAATCTCACTCTTACACAAGGAAGGACACAATAATCATCCACCTCCCTCATAATATCCAGCAAGAAACACATGATGAGTAACAACTTCAAACCTGTAAGGGACAGTTGCTTATATACAACAGAACACACATGGTGATAAGGAAATATATTAAAAGATTAAAGTTACTGACAATAAAAACCATAAGAAATGCAAAGTCTCATTTATCAATTTTAAAACAATTTAACAAAATCTATTACAGTCCCTTGAATTACAGCCATAAAACTAAGTCAGAAACACACAATGATTATACACTTGTAAAAATCTGAAAAAGGACCACATGAATAACTGAAACATAAGTATACACTAACAAAACATAATCATTCCTTTGAGAAAAAAAGTAAAACAAGTGTCTTAAAAAGTTATAGTATAATCAGGCATTATCATATACAAGCAGGAAATAGAACACAAATCTACCTTTTAGTATTAAAGCAAACAAAAAGGCAAGTTTTGTTGCAGTTTGTCTAAAACAAAGACCTTTCATAAAACTATCTAGTAATCAGAATTATTTGAGAAAAAGATAACTGGGCACTTGTTGTCAGCACAAAAGTACAATGTTTAAAGGAAAGTTTATCTTAGCATGTTAGACTTAAAAATTTTCACCACTGAACTGATGATTTATTTTGCTTTGAACAAAGTTGTAGTAGCTTACTGGTATTCCACCATTTATGTATTCCAGAGATTAAAAGAAACAAAGAACACAACCCTACTAAGTATCCAAGTATTCAATAAATACTAGTAATCCTATTATGTAAACATTAAAAAAAAAAAAAAAAGACATAATTCAAATTATGGAAATAAATACCTAGCTATAGCTTAATAAATATTTAAATAAAATTCTGTTGAGTATGGATTAGCCTCCTAAATATACAACTGAACTAAAAAATCCACTGTCTTAAATTCAGAAACATAGATCAGAAAGACAAGCTCATTTGTTGAAAGTTATACTACTACCTACCACCTTTAGGGCAAACTCAAAGCACGCCATTCCCTGCTTCCCAGAGCTCTGTGCCAACTAGCCATGTTTCTTTGGTTAGTTAATGATTGATAGAAGTAAAACTTTTTTCCTCAGATCCAAAGTATCCCAAAGGGAAAACACATGCCCACAGATTGACTGATATCTGTAACAGTTGCAATCTTCCTCAAATCCTTCACCATCACAAGAAGCACGCAGTGCCTTCCCCCTCTCCAGAATAATGCTTTTCAGCCTGCAGGGCTCTCAAGCTCTGTAAACAGCTGAGGAAAGGCAGCTAAAACTGCTTATTTCCTTTACAGTCACAAGCATATAAAGAGATTTACCCTTCTGCTAGAAAATTTAATGGACTGGAAATTGACAGTCCTTTATCTACAGACAGATGTTACTGATCCCTAATACAGTATGTACATGATTTTCCAAGGCTGTGAGACAACATCCTATTCAAAAGCAAAGATAACATATTCCTGTTATTTCCTAAAAGCTAATGCTTAGACAAACTTGAAGCACCTGATATATTAAAACTGTGTAATTGTTTGGCCTATTTGGTCCCTTTCTATGCAATTGGTTTTACTTAATCTGCTTCTCCTGATTTTTGAGAAACTCCTCAACATAATATCCACTTTTATGACCTAAGCATTTCCACTGCTGTGATTTGTGATTCATGAAATTAAAAGTATTACCATTGTGTAATTACTACAACACTTGTCAAATCATTTCAGTCATGCATACCTTCCATTCTGCACTAAGCAATGCTGTGAACCACTATTCTCTGCATACATCTGACCTCACATTGAATTTCAGTGGTGATGTGACTAAATGTCATTTTTCACTTTGGCAGATTGAGTGTTATAGGTGAAACGTTACTACTAAAGTAGTAATCCAATTTAGGGTAATATTAGAGAATTTTAACTACTGAGTAACATAGCTCTTGCAGTTATGGCATGCTGGGGTAGATTCACAGTTCAGAAAGCTTAGTTAAGCCCTTAGCATAACTCTGAAATTTCTTCACTGTCTTGCCCTGATGCTACAGACATAATTCATGTTATCAACAACAAAAGAAAAGATGATTCTTACTTGGTTGACAGAAGCAGATTTTTTCCTTTTTCTTTTACAATATTTAATTAAATATTAATTAAATATATAATTAAAAATCTCAGAATCCTCTTAGAGAATCCTCTTTTCGTGATCCGTGTCTGAGTTGTTGTGGAAAACAGACTGAGCTACTTTGGTAAACATTTTGAAACACCTCTCTCTTCACATTGTATTCACTAGCACAAGAAAGAAGTGAGATAGAGCAGAGGGAAAAATAACAACAAACTTTTTTAACACTTAGCTGAATGGGAAGGGACTACTGATATGTTTTTGTATAATGTATACATTTACAAATGTAATGAATAGGTAAGAAGTCACCTACATTAATATCCATTGTGAATACGTCTCTAAAAACCAAGTGATTTTTAAGCCTTTTCTTCGTTTGTCCACTGTTCTGGCACTGTTTTTGTGCGTTTCTTCCTCAGTTGGCTATATGCAAGTAATTCAACAAACAAAATGTTCCTAACAGCCAATCTGCATATGTTTCTTTATGATTGGTTGTTTTTTTTTTTTTTTTTTTTTTTTTTTTTTTTTTTTTTTTTTTTTTGGTTGAAAACAAAAGAACAGCATGCTTTTATATTTACCTATTGCACAATTCAGTACTTTTCCACTCTCTTTCCTATTAAAGTAATTCCACTACTACACTGAATAGCCCCACATAATCCATTTTGGTCTGTTAGCTCCAAGATTCCCAGAACAAACTTAATAATAATAATAACAACTCTAATTATGCCATTACATACAAATGTGCTGAGACAGCCTTTGAAAGTTCATGAGTAAACAACAATTGTAAAAAAAAAAAAAAGAAGAAGAAGAAGAAGAAGAAGAAGAAGAAAGTCTCTGTAATAAAATACAGTATAGTACGCAGACAGTATACCACAATGGCTCAATCTGGAGCTGTAACAAACAACAACAATACATTTAAAATGTTTATTATGGGCTTTTTTTGTTTTTCTTTAATTGCAGGTAAAAAAAAAATCCTCAGGGGATATTTAAAGGAAAAAAAAAAAGAAAAAAAAAAA
>PPHD01002905.1:0-15598 GCA_002909625.1 Bambusicola thoracicus
TCCCTCCCAGCTTGGTGTTGTCTGCAAACGTACTAAAGGTACATTCCATCCCCTCATCATGATTGTTAATGAAGATGTTGAACAGAAGCAGCCCCAGTACTGAGCCCTGGGGGACACCACGTGTGACCAGCCACCAACTGGATTTAACTCCATTGACCCCTGTTTGGGCCCCACCATCCAGCCAGTGTTTCACCCAGCAGAGCATATACCCATCCAAACCATGGGCAGTCAGCTATGCTGTGTGTAGTATTCTGATGCCGGAGAGATGTTGATAAATGTTGATTTCAGCAGAGAGCCACCAAAATGGCAGGAAACTGCAGCACGTGACTAGTGAGGAGACGCTGAGAACTGGTCTTAGCCTGTAGAAGAGAAAACTTTGGAAAGCTCAAATAAGTAGCTTTTCAGCGAATCTAGGGAGACCTTCCAGAAGAGTGAGAGGCCCTTCACAGATGAGCAGGTGTGTGGTGAGAAGACTAGCGATAACAGGCATAAGTTCAATAAGGCAAGGTTCTGACTTGATATGCAGAAGATTTTTTTCCTCTTTGAGAACAGCCATGCATTGGAGCTGATTGCCTAAGGAGATCTGGCAGACTTCAGATGTTTTTATCCTGTGTGAATGGATGGCTGGATAAAGTTCTGAATTACCCGATCTGATCACATAGTAGACCCTGCCTTGACCAAGTTGGACTACGCACCTCCCAGGGCCTCTTTCTTCTTGAATTATTCCCTGATTCTGCAGATCTGTGTACCATAATATTACCACACTGCATAAATGGGGAATTCCTTGTCTCCACAGCTCTGTGGGGCTACTGTTGTATACAGCCTGTTGTGACTCTACACTGCTTGGGTGTTTCTGACCTGATTGCCTGATAAGTAGATGGAGGTGAATGGCACAAATGCATTTCTTTTGTAGTGCTGTATAGTAAAACAGTGGAGATGTGCTGTTTGTGATTCTACCCCTCTGCTTCATTTATGTGTGGGTATTTATGTTGCAGTTGGTGTTACATTTTTCCAAACCAAGCTGATGTCTGTAGAACCTATCCTGACAAAAGGAGCTGGGAGCAAGAGACTTCGGTGAACCTGAAGCAGTTGCTTAAAAATAGCCCTCTTGCTGGACCCCTATAGAAGAGAGGAGGAGGATAGAGAAAACTGATTTCTACTTTCTAGGAGCATGGTGTGCTTTGGCATGTCATATGTAAATAATCTTGTGGGATTCCATACTCAGTCACTTACCCTTAAGTATATGCAAATAGTTGTTCAGAACCTGGATGTAAGCCACCATCCAGTTCTGCTGAATGCTGTGCAGTACAGTCTCTCTCGCTACACTGCATGAGCTCTAAATCAAAATCTTAGCCTGTTTATGTGGCTTCAAATAGAATGTACAGCTCTGGTCCTGAGCCCTTCTGTGTTGGCAGCAGGCTTCAGTTCAGGCTTGCCTGAGCTGATTCATCCCCTTTGTAAGGCCAATTAAAATGTTTACAAGAATTGTGCTGGGAGACTTGTCTGTGAGATCCTGGCTACAATTTCAGATATCTGTTGTGCGTCAGGATAGGTTGGTCAGTTTGACCAGATTCTAAGGAGATGCATATCACTGGGTTTCCAGTACCGCAGTAGCTGTTTTGCAGATGTTGAAAGTCAGTCTACCATATGTATATAAATCCTTAATTTGTTTTGGGCTTTTGGACCCTTTTTCTGGCCTACTTACATAGAGCCTTTTTGTTTCCTTATGATGACAGCAAAGCTGCCCATGGCTAGCAGCAAATGTACAACTTCAGTCTACTGATTGATGAGACTTAATACACTGCAGCATGATCTCTAGTAACTCTATTGCAGAGCTAGAGTATCTGCTGCTTGGAAGGATCTACAGGCTGCCTGCAGCACCTGTAGGGGCTGCAGAGTGCCACAGACAGTGGATTTGCAGTAGGTCTTCAGCTGCTCTGTACTGTTTCCCAGAGAATTTTCTTGTTTCCAGTGAGGATTTCCTGTCCTCTCCCCTCTGCTGCCATGTCTGCATCTTGCACATTTTTCTTTCTTGCAGTCTTATCTTTATTTGCTTTTTTTTTTTTCCCTCCCACTGACTTTCTTCTATGCCTATTCTCTCTTACTCATCCTTCCCCTACTTAACATTTGGTCCTATGTACCTCTCCTTGGGATTTCTTGGCTCCCACCTTCAGACACCAGCTCTCTGTCACCTTCTGTTAGCTGCATGTGTATTTCTGTCCCACAGAAGGAGACTGGTGTGCTTTTTTTTTCATTCCCATCTTTGTAGACCTCTGGGCTAGCTTGAGTGCCATGGGAAAGTCTGCAGTGACAACAGATTGCCGTTAAAGAGCTCCTGCAAAGAAACTGAACAGTTACTTTTGGCTGGATGCATTATCTGAGAGACATCCAAGTTTTTGCCATTCTGTGTATTATTTGATTGGCTGGCGGCATAATCAGCCATTCCTACCACTCGGGACTGGAGCTACTTTTGAGCAAAGAATATTTTATTTGACTAAAGCCCTTGGACTGTAAAATGATGTTGGAGAGAAACACATGCTTGTGTATGTGACACTTAAGTACTTAAATGCAGAAGTCTTTAAAGTTGTTTAACTGCAGCTTCTTTTTGCAGTGTAGTATAATAAAGTTTTAGCCTTGTGAGCTGAGCTTTTCCTTATGTAGTATTTTTGATAATTTTCCAGTGACTAAGAATAATATCAGTCAGTGATCTTTCCAGCACAAGGATAGCAATTGTGTGTACCCAGAGGTCGTTTTTCTTTCAATGTATGTACAATAGCTAAGACAGAAACTTCATTGTTTAGCAACACTGAGATACAAGCTAAATATTTACTGTACAACTCTTTGGGGCCAGGGCATATCTGTCTGCAGTGAGATCACACTTCATAGATTTCTCAATTACTAATACAGCAGGCACAGAAGGGAGATTACTGGCTTCAAAAGTTATTGTCCCAAGAGTCAAGTGTGCACATGGAAATCTTAGGCCTTACTGTGCATATCATATGAAAATGTTGAGTTTTAATTAAATCCAGAGAATAAATGCGTTAGTTTCTATTGCATTTCTTATTTTGCAGTACTTGGCATTTGTGAAGTCACTGAGTCCTGTAATCATTTTCATGACCACCTTCTCTGATCTTTAATGAGTGAATTCTGAAATAGTCTTTTTTGAGTGTAGATTTTGAAGACCTTAGCATTGTCAATTCTTTCTTCATCATGTACTTCTTAATTTGTATATACATGAATGTAAATTAACAAGGCACAATCTATCCAGTATTAATACATCTTCTGATTTGCCTGTGTGTAAATATTCTTCTAAGGCATTATGTAGTAAACTCTGATGAAAGCATGCTAAATTAAAACATCGCTTTACAAAATTAACAGATTAAGAAGAAACTTAATTAAAAAGTGTTATGATACGGTTGGATTCCTTATGGGCTCACATTAACATGCAGAGTTCTGTTTTACAGTACTAGGAAAATAAGCTTTTAGATGAATAAGATTTCTGAAATGGGGTGTGTCATTCATTATAGCTCACTATGTCTTAGGCACCTGGTTATTTGTTACAAAGCAGTGTATCATGACTGTCTGCAGGCTGCTGCATAACCCGTTCTTTCTGTACTTACTCTAATTCCTTGGATTTATAAATATTTAAAATAAGAGAACAAGACATCCAACTCCTAAGTTTGAAACAATGAAATGTTTGCACTGGAGAAGTACTGACCCCGTGATGAGGTGTGTGAATTGCTTTCTGACTTTTCTGCATACTGTGGTTCTGTAATGTAGCTAGCTAAACAGGCTGGATGGGTTTTGCTCAATTCTGAACTCAGGTGGATTTCTCTGAATAGCACAACACTGGCCTAAGTGGTATTAGAAATTCTTGCAAGGAGCAAGTCCCACTTCATAGACCTACAGCTACCTGGAGCTGTGGAGGTCGTGAACCTGCAGGCTAAAACCTTCCTTTGTTGAGAGGTTCATCTGCAGGGAACAGCATGCATTTGTGATGTGAAGTGCAGACAGTGAGCTTTACGTAGCAAACATTTTTGATTTGTTAGGTGATAGATTTAGGAAAGAAGCCAAAATGGCAAGAAACACTGGAATTACCATGAAGTCAACTACTCGTGCAAGCCTTTTTAGGAAGATGTTTGTACGTCTGGCATGACTTCAAGATTTATTGCAGAAGCATGGAGAGAAGCTGTCTGTTTCCAGCCTGGAGTCTGAGATGTGCCAAACTGAAGGTGTGCAGAGGCTGTGATGTCTGAACAGCAGAAGCAGGTCTGCAGCACAGCTCCCCAGCACCGTCTGGGCCTGGTGCAGCTGAGGCCGGGGAAATCAGTGGTGTTCAGCCTTCCTCAGCGCTGCAGCTGTTAATCGCAGTGCTGAAAGATGTGTCTGTATGAAATGGAGTGCAGCGTTTTGGCTCTCTGCAGCTTGAGTTCTTTCACAAACAGGTTTGGTTTTGTTTCATTGGAGGCAGTACAGAGAAGAAAGTAGGAAAGAAATAATGGCTCTAGCTGAAATGTGTTTTTGAAAGGCTTTTACGAGAAGCGGGGCCAGTCTTGTTATACCTCCTGTTGAGCTAGGCAAACTAGTTTGCCCAGAAGAGCTGAGTCTGGCAAAATCACAGGGACGAAGTAACTTTCTGGCAAGTCTGTCTGAAACAGGAGATAGCAAAACCAGAGAGCTGGTTTGGTACCATCAAGCTGACACTGGTTCCTGCTTGGGTGTGAGAGAAAACAGGCCTTTCCATGGTGACGTGGGGAGAACAGACATCTGGGAAAAGAAAATCCACACAAGATCTGTAGAGCCTGTCTCAGGAGCACTTAGTAAAATAAGTGGCCTTCTGATTTGAAGCAGGCCATCTGGTAGTAGGTTTCACCACTTAGCTCTGATCATAGAGCTTTTAGGGGAGGATCTTCGAATTCCAAACTTAGCCACATGTGCTAGATGCAACTGCTAGTACCAGGGACCCTGGTGAACATGGAGCAAGGCAGCTCTGCCACACTAACCCCAGAGGGATGAGCCACCAGCTACAGGCAGGAGAAGGGAGTGAACATGGATGGTGAGGAAAGGTTGGAGATGCAGTCAGTTCTATAGCTGATGGCCACATAAACACAAATACCATGGCAATAAGTAACTTTTCACTCCTAGCTGCACAGAGTTTAACTTCTGAATCTTCCTTATGTATACTGCAGCTTAGATGGAGAGTGGATTTTCATCCTGATAAGAGCATCGTATGGGTTGGTGCCTGACTGAGTTATCACACTTGCCTGTTTTGTCTGCCTGGATATCCCTTTAGATTGCTTCTTCCCACCAGTTTTGTTCACAAAAAAAGAAATAGGGCAGGAGTCCAGAGAATGTCTGAGCTTTTCAGACAAAAACATGCAAAACATTTGAAATTTAACTTTGTCTGTGCTATTTTTGCCAAGCAAGTCCTATTTTTAACCATCATGATCTTGTAAAGATTTTGCTACTGTTAGGAACTGAATTTCATGTTCATTTTATGAACTGATGTCTGATGTCTGGAAGATGTTGCTCAATCAGTAGCTGATAACATTAAGATCACCTACATTAACAGTCCCCAAACTACAGTATCCAGGTGTTTCTTGAAGTTGAAACAACAGTGCCGTTCATGTGTCACTTGCGAGTACACACATGCAGCATTTCTCCTTGTTATGCTAGTCAGCTTTCATTATCCAGCAATAAGGTTAAATTTGAATGTACATTTCAAAATGTAACCATATTTCTGCCTTGTATAGTTCAGAAAATGAGTTAGTTCATCTGTCCAATTTTGATAGTATTTAGTGCCTAATTTCACAAAAAAAAGAGGGGCAATTTGAAAGTGTGCCCAAGACATGTGGAAATCATATAAAAATAACCAAAGCAAAACCCTCCCTAAGATTGTCCATGTCCAACACATTCCTATTCTTTATGCTTTATATTACTGAAGATTACAGCTTTTTCCTATTGTCCAATTGCTTTAAAGCAGTAAGTACTACCAGACACATGCCTAGCTGTCTGTGTGTTACAAGCTGAGATCTGAATGCACATGAGCTACAACATGCTGCGGTGGCAATTCTCTGTAATTGTCTTTGTAACATTTTCATTTTCTCTAATGCTGCTGTTGAAATTCACACAAAAGCTGGCTGCTCTGTGTGCACTATCATACTTGCCTGCTGATACAGTGAGGTTTGTTCAACTCGTTCCCCACTAGATGATTTTTAGAAACAAGAATCCATCTACAGCTGGTTATTTTACAATGAAGAAGAAAACCCCAGAAGGGCAGTGAGTCTCTAGAAAGTGTAGATAGCTGCTTTCGCTGCTTCTGTCAGTATTTGATCCTTCAATTCTTTGAAGTTATAGATACGTGGAATCTCTAGGTGTGTTTTTTTTTATGGGGATGAGGCTGAAGGCCTTGTTCATATGTGCTTTGATAAATAGCCATATTGCTTTTCTTGGCATACAGTTTGTGAGAGAAACATAATAAATATAATTTTTCCTTTTCTCACGTCATGCTCTCATCTTTCAATACAAAAACCTTGTGGCAGTGTTGTTTAAAAAAAAAAAAAAACATTTTTAATTTTTTGCTACTTGCTAGCATTTCTGATGTGTGTAGATGGGTGTCACCCATCTGAAAGTGTGCCAGGATCACTGTGTGGATGATTCCACATAAGCTGAGGCAAGCTGAGTTTGTGATGTTCTCGCTTGCCTATTGTTCTGTAGCAGTTGAGTGAAAGCCTGTGTTCATTACTGCAAGGAGTATTTTCTCAGTATCGTCTACTGGAGAAGACAATGCCAAGTGTTAACATGAGCACTGACAATTTTAACAGGATTTAGAAGTGTGTGGATTTTTAGGACTGTATTTTGCATTGTTAGAAACATTTCCAGATAATAAATATAACTTTGTAGGCAAAACATTTTAATGTTAATGGATGCATGCTTATTCTCCTTGGGAAGTGTGAAACTTCTCTAAATGCTACAGCCATGTTGCCCCTTGTTAAACCTGCCTGGAGAAGTAACTTTTGTATGTCTTGCAGCCCAATTTAATGGAAGTGAGAAACGACAAGCATCTCCTTCTTCCTCAAATGACCAGCGCAGGCAATTAAAAGCACCTGGAAGAGGCTTTAAACCCATCAAACATGGCAGTCCAGAATTTTGTGGGATTCTAGGAGAAAGAATAGATCCAACTGTTCCACTGGAAAAGCAGATGTAAGTAACACCAGCAATTGCTCTCCAGCTCTTTGCTTTCGTGCTTACAGGAGCAGCAAGTGTCCTAGATTCCACTGTCCATCTCCAGTTCTTCTGCATCCCCTCTCTTAGTGCACTCAGAAAACTGTTTTTGTTAATTCTCTGAAGTGTAAATTAACTTCTACGGGAAACGATATAAAGTTAAATAGGAATCTTTCAGGAACAGTCAATCTTGTATGTCATGTGCAGTTATTCTACTTAAAACCATACTTACTGTGTTGTATTAAGAAAAACAAGTATATTTCATGTACATCCATATTGTGCTTTAAATGTAAATGTGTAAACTCTTGTGTTTTTATTGCTACATATCATGTTTCTAGTATCTCAGGAAATGCCTTGCATTTGGCTATAATACTGCTGTAGGGAGAATTTTGATGAGACAAGTAACAAAGCTTAAATAAAAGGGACTAGTTCCTCTCTGTGGTGTCAGATCTGAGGGTGGTATGTAGAAGCAGCCTTGTCAGCTCCAAATTCAAGATCTGAGAGAATTCTGTGGAGTTAATCAATCTGCAGAGATGGCCTCTGTCCTGTGTCATCGCTGTTCCTCAAATTATTCCAACAGAATGGCGTACGTGAAGGAGTGACCCAAAAGTGTAACCCTGTGAAAGGGGCCCAAAACTCTTGATAAACGAAGAAATAAAAACCTTTCTGTGTAGTGATTTACATAGATTATGTGGATATTTATGAGCAGTGAGTTTTCCTACAAGTTTAGAGAGTAAAGTCAGAGATGTGTATCTTTAATCCCTTAAGGAAGTCCCGCTCTAGACACTGTTCTGTTAGAGATTCTTTTCAAGTGAAAGAGGGGACATGCCTGAAGGGTAGTGGTATGGGTAAGATTAGCGCTGAGTAGTTTTTGCACTTCCAATTCCTCAGATGGAGAAATCTGTCAGATTCCAACAATTCCTTTTCCTTTGATATACAATTCTTACATGCATTACATTACATTACATTAGTATTTGGAGCTGTCAGCTTAAAACAGTGAATATTATAATCCACGTGGTATTGTTTTCCACCTGGCCAGCCTCAGCCTCTGAGGCACCTGCCTGTGCCTGTCAACAAAGGACAGACTTACCTAGACCAGAGGAAATAGCAATCGCTATTGTGAAATCACTCGCTTGCATTACAGAAAAATTACTGTAAAATTTTGTCCTCATACTTGAGTTGTTTCAGTCCACAGTAACAAAAAAAAAAATACACTTAAAACACTGGGGAAAGTTGAACATCTATCAGCTTTAGACTCGTAAGTAGATTATTGTAACGGATTTACACAACATAACTGCAATTTAGAACTGTAGTCTGCAGAGTTAGTTTTATTTCCTTTAATCATTTAAGTGTTAATCATACCAGGTTATTTTTGATTCTTTGTTTTGCAGGAACAAAACTGAAATGAATAGCCAGTTGATAAAAACTGGTCCAAAAAAATGGAAGAGTTTGGATGTATTGTACTTCAGATTATTTGTAATAATTCAAAGTACTCAATCAAGACTTCTTAACAGCACTATTGCATACTTTCTCTTTAAGAATGGAATTTTTATTGTAGAGAGAAGTGCAAGATCTAGAGGAATGAAAGCATGCAATTAACAAGTGGACTTTTAATATGTAATTTGGGAGCTTCCTAAATAGGCAGAAAGTCCAAGGTATAATAATGTATAAAGAAATTACTTCCAGTTGCTTGTGACTAAGGAATCCATAACCATAAAACGAGTTACTCACAGACACGGGAATTGAATGAATCTGTTCCACTTTCTCAGTGTAACAGCAAAAAAGGAAAGTGTGCGTTCCGTGCATTCTACTGAAAGTGAATCCCTCCCTGCTGTGCACACATGGCCCGACCTCCTGTTTTGCCCCAACCAACTCAGGAACAGAATAGTATTGTGCGTTCTCTGAGCTGCAATAACTGATCATGCTTACTGCAGGACTGATGCGGCTGTCTTCTCTGCAGTAGAGCTGTGGCCATATAATGGCTGTAAGATGATCATTAATGAAATAAGGCAAATCAGGAAGAACTTCTATAAACCACGGTCAGGATGCTTTCAGTTTATCTTAGGAAGTGTGTCATTGTGTTTGAATTTTGCTTCCAGGTTTGTATTGTATGCCGCTGTTTTCCAGGATACCTTAGAAGATATACGTGTCTTCAGGCTCTCCTGTCCTGTGCTTTTGCATTGGTGTGTTTTACAAGTTATTTTACAGTTTAGTAATTGCATCATTCACATCTGAATCTTTGAACTTTCTATACAAATATCTATATGTTGACATCTAAAAAATAGACGCGCCCAGAGCAAACAGCCACAATACAGTTGAAACTGCAGTTTAGGCAGGAACTTTAAACTTATTATAGCACTATGGTTATCTTTAGCTATCTGGGACAGGAGCAAGCCAAATGTCCCATTTACACGGGCATATGATTCACGAGCAATTACACTTCTCAGCACTGCTGTTGACTCTCAGCAGTAGCCAGAACAGCTTCCAGGCATCATTTCTGAATCAGATGCTCTCCCATCAGCAGTTGTCTTCAGATTTTGCTTTAGTTTTTTTTTCTGGCTGTTCTGGTCATCAGGTTTGTTGTTACTGTTTTTTTCCCCTGGAAGCAACTCTGTGCTTGCTCTCCATGAACCTTTCTGCCATCTGGAAAACATGCAGTCCAAAGAATGTATCAAAAACTTCCCTCTGAATATTGGACTCCAGGTATCTCCCTGACCTGGGATAGGTCACACTTTGTTTTGGCAGCATTTGGTCCTCTAGGAGAAAAAAAAGAAATACAATTTTTAAATAATATAAATGGTTTTTATGCTCTCCCAAGTGCATTTTGTGATTGATATTATTTGTATTCTTCCTTATAGTCAGAAGACAATTCAGTCTTCAAACTGTGTCTTGAGAAGTCTTCTTCAGCAGTAAATAACCACTGAGGTGGCTGAAAACAGAAACGTCTCTGTTTCTGTGGTATTTGTGATGTGATGGAGCTGTCTAGGGTATCCCTTGCTAGTCTGTCTTGAATATGCTGCAGTATAACCTTACCTCTAGCTTTCTTTAGCGTAGACTTTAGCTGTAGCCAAACACACGAGGAATTTTTCTTTCAAACACCAATTTTTATTTTGTACATTCACAAAATTTGACAGCGGAACTGACATTGGCTCAGTGATTTCTGATAAAAGAACCTCTGTTTATTCACTTATATTTTAATTGGAACATCTCTCAGAGTAAGTTAAACAGGGAAATAAATGTAGAACAAACAAAAGGAAACTTTTGGACAAAGCCTGTCTTTGTTCCTGGTAATGACAGGGAGAGAGCATTCCTGATGTACGCGTTACCTTGCTTGGGAAGACAGGGAGGTGTCGTACTGTTCCTGCAGTTGCCGCAAGGGGGAGCTCTCCCTCAGAAAAGCAATCAACCCTGTGGAGGGCAAGGCTCATTATCTCGCTGGGGAACGTTTTCCAAAGGGACAAAGCACTTTCCACTGGATTGCAAAATTTTACTTGCTGATACAGGGCAAAAGGTACTGACGGGATTGTTTGCAGTGGTCAGTATAGTAAAGGACCCACCTCTCCTCTCCCCATTCACTTTATTTCCTACATAGAAGACTGCACCTATTCCACTTACTCTAGAGATTGGTAAGTATGCCAATTCTATCACATGCTGTCCTGATCTGACTTTTTTTTTTCCTTCAGCTGAGACAGGCTACAAGCCTCCACAGGTGCTAATGTTAATTTCAGATAAAGCGAACAATATGTTTTTTATCTGCAGTATATTAGCTCGTAAATATCTTGATATGATCTTAACTGCTATCCACACCTTACAGGAATAAGGTGGTAAAGTAGTATGAGTTGAGAGACATGTCTTTATTAATCTCTCTGATTTCTCCTAGATGGTATCATGGAGCAATCAGTCGGACAGATGCAGAAAACCTTTTACGTTTATGTAAAGAGTGTAGCTACCTTGTAAGAAACAGTCAAACAAGCAAGCACGACTATTCTCTTTCACTGAAGTAAGTACTTGTCAGTAAAACATATTAAATGTCATTTTAAAGCCATAACTTCTCTGGTGCAAGAAGGGAAAATTATTCAGTTTGTTGCTGCACTAATTCAGCTCTGAAGGGCACCCAGAGGGTTTGAGACTGTCAGCCTACATGATGTATAGTGACAGTTGCTGAATTAAGACCTTGTAATTTGGGTATGTTAAGAGGTTTTTAGTCTTCCTTTCGTGCCCGTTTAACTAAATAAACTTGGGTATTTTTTTTCTGGTTCTGATTTGAAGCTCTCTCCTGCTTCTGCTTCGAGTTGAATAAATATTTGGAGAGGAGTGAGGTTATTCCTTTTGTAAAAGACACTTGACTTATGCATGGATGGAAGGCATTTTGTTGCAGAGGTCAACAGTATTGGTTCAGTATTTATTTCATTGGAAATAAAAAGTCCCACATCAAGAATTAAGAAATAAACATTATTCCAATTCCAGTACTGGTTTTTGCATCACCTACCTTGGCCTAGAAGAGTACGTTACAGATCTTTGCCTCAGCATGTGCTCATTTGCATATCCAGCAGATGAAGTTCTCAGATTCTCAGGTTTTCCACGTGGGAGAACAGGAATGCCACTGACCTTCATATTAGCTGTACAGGGAAGAAGAAAATTGTCTACTTGCTTTTTTTCTTCCAAGACAGGCTCTGTTGTGGAACTGATTTTCCTAGGTAGAAAAGAAACAGGCCTTGTCTCTTGGTGTTTTGTTTTTTTGTTTGTTTGTTTGTTTTGTGTGTGTGTGTGTGGTGGTGGTGGTAGTTTTGTTTTTAAACCAGCATTACTCCTGGCAGTTTAACTTTTTAAATGGTTTACTTACAGAACTGTTCTTCAAGCATATTTTACAGCTGCAATAGTGGTAGTACATGATGGTAACGCTTTCAGATACATTGCTGAATTTTGTACATCTTTAGGTTAATTAGAAATAAAGGACTGTGTCTGTTCTACCCTGCTTTAGCTGGATGGTCTAAGCAGTAGATTTCAAATTGGTTTTCTGTCTCTATTTTAGACATAATAAAAGTGCATGTGCTAACCTAGTTTTTAGATTCTGTTCAGATATTTTGTAGCATTCATTAAAACGTCAACTCCTTTGTTATAGTTGTGATCTCTGTACAGTAGAAGTCTGCCTTAAACTAGAAAAGACCTGTTTGAGAAATGTACTTCAGCTCCTGTTGTTGCTTTTGTCATTTGATCTGTGCATTCTCTGACGCAATTTTTCTCTAGCGTCTTTCAGACACTGGAGGCTTGATGGCATATGCTTCAGATATATGTAGGGCTTAACTTTTCATATTCTGTAAGTCTTAAAATACAACTTCTGTTTTTGAAGCATGTAATGGTGTTTCACTTAATTCTTACCTTGGAACAATGCACTGTTATTTAACAAGACGTAAGCTCTAGTGAAAAAAGATAGCTAAGGTCTAGTGAATCAGCTGCAATGCTTAGTTATCCTAACTTTGCCTGGTGTTCTTTTTCTTCATATTTCAGAAATTTGTACAACTGGATGCTGGTCATTAATGGCCTTTTTGTGTGTTGTATTTCAGAGTCTTCTAAACTAGATTTTTCTTGTGACACTTAGGTAAAGTTTCCTCAGCATCTGCTTTATAAATGACATCCTCCAACCTGTGTTTTCTGGAGTATAAGACAAGTTTTCAATACTTTTTAGCTCTTCTTCTGTACAATTATCAAAACCACTGTCAACCCTCACCTGTTGATGTAACTGTGCACCACTTCCCTGTGGTAATGATTATTCTCCCATGGCCTCACTAGAGCCTGCATCATTCTCTCAAGCTCATGGTATTGCACTTAGAATTCACGTGCTATCCATTACCCAGTCAGCAGTTTTGTTTTATTTTTTTTCTTGGAACTTCTGTGACATCCTGCAAATGCTGCCAGTGTTTTCTCTCAAAATATCTAGTTAAACAAAATTGCCATTTAACCATATATTAGTTATCATGTGAACCTCCTTACTCTTCTAGCTGCCTGCTTCTGTTTTACTTTCTGTCTCACTGACCATTACCATCTGCAAACTACTCACAAAGTTAATATTTGATAGTGGTGTTTCCTGACACCTGATTTCTACTCGCTGCCATAGAGTTCTCTTCCCCCCCATTCAGTACACTGCTTGCATAATTCAGTGTTCTTTTTGAGTTCTTTTCCAGTGGAGAGAATTGTTATTATTATTTTTTAAATCAGCTTGTGTAGGGCGAGGCTTCTGAGAGTTTTGGTAATGGAAGAATTCTTGTTCAGTAAGCTCAAAAAGCGACATTCTCAGTTCTCAGATTTTAGTTAGAATCTTTGTGAAGAGATGTTTCAACCAATCAGGCTTCTGTATGACTACTTTTAGATAAAGGAAATGGGCCTTTCAAAGTACCCACCACATGCCACTATGTCAGGCTCCAATTCCTTTGCTCAGAGGTAACGAATTGGTACATGATTAGATTATTTTGCACCAGGTACAGCCAGGAATCTCTTCATTTAATTCTTGTGAGATCTTACATACTCATTAGCATTCGTCTTGTTGGATCTCCTGCTTCCTTCATTAAAATGTGAAATACAGTGTATGTACTCATTTCTAAGCAATGCAGTTTTTCACCTTTTCCCACGAACTTCCTCTGAATTTGGCACATATGTTTCCTTTACAGTACTTGTTGTTATCTCTGGGGATCTTTAGTCTCAAACTCTTTTTACATTCTGGTG
The DNA here is from genome assembly GCA_002909625.1 of Bambusicola thoracicus. Lineage (NCBI taxonomy): Eukaryota > Metazoa > Chordata > Aves > Galliformes > Phasianidae > Bambusicola > Bambusicola thoracicus. The sequence continues at coordinate 13,945 of PPHD01002905.1, forward strand.
GTTTTGTTTTTGGTTTTTGGTTTTTGTTTGTTTGCTTGGTTTTTTGTTTTTGTTGTTGTTTTGCATTGCTTTGTATTTCCTTATCAATTCCATCTTTGGGCATTTGTACAAATACTGTTTTTTTTGGATATCCTACCAACTGATAGAGTAAAATCCTTTATGAGCATTAAGTGAAATTACATCATGTACTGCTGGTGTATCTTATATCACAATGGAAGCAACATCTTAAGGAGTCCTGTGTCTCCCTCTCTGGGATGACAGGGATCTCAAGCCTCTGTCCTTACTCAGTTTTGTTGACTTAAGTGAACAAGCTAAGAAGTTTTCCAGTAGGGCTGCCAGTGTTCCGATGGTTTTGCACTCTTCCCAGTGCTCCACTTTTCAGTGAGATTTATGAGACAATCTGTTTCACCTCCTGTTTTCACCAGGACAGATGTGCGGCTTGCATGGAAGTGCTCAGAACAAGATGCATGGAGTAATTGGCAGGATTAACCACAGGCACAATGGCAGTCAGCCATCCCCTTCTCAGACTGTTCTGGGGAAGTGCATAACCTAGTTCGTACTGCCACAGATGAAATTACTTCTCTTTGAAGAAAAGAGCCTCTGGAACATTCCATTGCAAACTGAAGTTGCTGGATGACGTTACTGGCAGGCAGTTGATTTCCATCATCATCACTAGCATGTGAGACTGGCTTTCACATCAGAAGGAAAAAAAAGATGAAGGAGCTGCAGGAATTTGGCTGCTGGTGTGATCATGGGTGGGGTTGTGTTTAGGTGCCTCATACCAGTGTCTTTGGTAATGCCAACCCCTACTTTGTAATAATGCACCTCTCCTACACAGAACAGGACTTGTGTTGCTGTACCAATCCGTGCCTTCCTCACTGCATGAGGCTGGATCAGACTGGAAAGTGAGGCTTTGCTCACTTTTCGTGTAGTAGACAGTCTTGGTGGTGTCTGAGGTCTTCTGTGGGAGACCTGTAAGGATTGGGTCTTTTGGATGTTTCTGGTAAATGTGCATAGTCAAATGAAGTTTAGAACAGTTTCAGCATCAAACTTCTGTTTTATTTTATAACATACTTATGATGAAATGGAAAGCCTTGATTGTCTTGCAGTCTGATAGTACACTGTGAAGGTACATGGTAGTTAGGAGGGAAACAAGTTAATAAAGCTGTTGCACAAAAATAACACTCACCAGCCATGCGTAATTTGCTCTTGCTACAGACTTGGAGCTTTGTCATTGTTTCATTTACCTACAATAACTGCATTAAGATATGGTTCTTGAATTATGTCTCCGGAGTTGGTAGATGCCATGGTGGAAAAAATAAGCTGTACTCCATAGTAATTCTGGAGTATCCATGCTGATTGGACTCCACTTATGCTTAAACGTGCTCTACATACTTGCCATGCTTTCTTCTGGTATGTCTGTGCAGTGTCCTTGTTTTGAATAAAGGATAAGGCTGATGTTTCCAAGGAATGACCTATCAAGAAGTAGTTTGTAACACAAACTCAAGTATATGCTAATGCGAAACTACTAGCTTTGAAGATGACTGCAGTTTTAACTATTCCAGTGTGATTTCAGTAAATTGGCTGCTATGTAAATTGAACACGCTTATAGGAGGTTGTGTTAAGATACAGGCAGCATCCTTATGAACCAGTC
>PPHD01002905.1:15618-33609 GCA_002909625.1 Bambusicola thoracicus
CAGGTGTTTGATGTGTGTTTCTCTGAGGCTTTTTGATCAGAAGTGTAGTATTCCTGTTTCCCAAAAACTATGCCAGTGGCATGCCTGTAGTATAATGATAGTAACTTTGGTTCTATTTATTTATTTATTTATTTACTTATTTTTCTGTATAAGATGCTTGCTGGATAATGTGTTAACACTCCACACCTATTCTCTCTTCTTGTCAGAGCATTTTCTTTACCTTGAAAATTAGGAAGAGTCCTGATTGCCAGCCCTATAGTGGTATGTTTTGCAAGAAAGGCTGAGGTTTCTATTTCAGGCTGTAAAGGAGACGGCGTTTTTCCCTGGCATCTGAAGAGAGGAGTTTCCTTTACTTGCCATTGCCTGCATCAGAATTTACTTTGAAAAGTCACTGGAGACATGCTTTTTGGAAATACTTTATAAAGCTTTGGGGATATTCCATGAAGTTTGACTACAGCTTGGTCTTTATTCTTTTTGTTTCAGTATCACCTTGCTCCTGTGAGGGAGAGAGTGAGAAATAGAAGTTACATTTATGTTTGCCCAATCAGTGTTGTTAAGTAACTGCACTATGTTCAAGTAGAACAGATATCCAATAAGAATAATCTTGCTGGTAAATTTAAAAGCAGCATTTCTAATTTGTGTGGTGTTGTCATGGCTGCAGTGAAGCACCACGTGAATATATCTTTTTCCAGATATATCAGTGCCAGAATAGGAAACCGTGCTAAATAAAAGCTGTAAACAGAGTGAGAGCTTAGTATGTTATTGCCATTGTCAGCTAAACTCTTCTCTAATCATTCAGTTGTAGTTTAGTTTGGTTGAAATTATTTTTGTCTGACTAGCATCGAGCACTAAAACAGTACATTTCGGAAAGCAAATATTGTCATCTTTTAAAAACACTGAAGACCTTTTAGTCCAGTAATTGTGAACTGTGGCATGGTATTGTCATGAGTTGACTGAGGCTTGTGTGGAGCATCAGTAGCCTTTTCAGGCCAGTGGGTATGGATAGCATACTGTTCCACACTTGAGTTGTATTCCAGTTGTGAGTAGCTCTATGGATGCATCTTCTAACATCTACTTGATGGGTCATATGCCTATGCTTGCGGTCAGGAGGATGGGTAGCAACTGACTCAGATACTGATTTTATGTGGTGAGAAGGTCTTTGTTTTTATCACTCAGTTACATGTGGCTGAACTGCAAATCTAATCTTGGGTGCCAAAAAAGCATGTTGGGTAGGGCAGACTATCATAGAGGCATACAAGGAGAGCCCAACCTCCCATTGGGTAGTGGACCTAGGAGCTTATTTCCATCTACATTCCATCCTATTATTATAAAGCCTTGCATACTTCATTTGATTAATTCCCCCTGAGCTTGCACCTCAGAGGAACTGGTTATGGACTTGCAGTGCCAACCTTTTTTCCCAAAAAGAGAACAATCCCGCTGTTACACTACACTCCACGATTCCACGAGTATCTGTCTTGGAGTAAGACAGTTTTCTCTGGCACTTTGCTAGTGGGGACAGTGGGGCTGCTTCTGGATACCCCCAAGGCCTGTGTTTTCAATTCAGCCACACTGAAATGGAAGTTCTTGTAACAACAGACTGCTGAAGAAATGCAAATGAGTTGCTGCTGTGACTGCATTTAGAACATAGAAAAGCAGTGCTGAAGATGAGGCTGTGAGGCTGAAGAGATAAGCCTTCCAGGCTTCAAATTAGACTTGTAAAACAAGTAATTATTCAGTTTGTTCTTGTGACGTCTTGCCCTTACTTTAACTATAATAAATTTGAGGAAAGAATTAAAGCTCTGAGGAGCACTTAGCTATACACAGTCTGCATCCTCCCTTTACAGGATGTTCCATTCAGCACCCTGGCTGAGGTTTTTCACACTTCTTAGCTAGACTTAGGTAGCACAAACATGACAGACCTAAGTAGCTGTGGTTAACAAAAGCAGTGGAACAGGTAGGCAGGCACGTCACTGCAGAGGCTTACGGTGCTCTCCTGGGTGGATACGGTATGAGGACACTGACAGCTCAGAGGTGGTGAATCTCCCCAGAACAGTAAATCAGGAGCAGAAGCAAGATGATGTGCTTTGGACTGTCCGTCATCCATTGAAATATGAAAGAGTAGCTAGACTCCAACTGGCCCTTAGAGAAAATGATAGTCAATGTACCTCATGGCTTCTGTTGGGAGGAGGTGACAGGCATGCAGGATGTCTGTTTACCCACAGGAATGACCATGAAGTGAAGGAGTACGCATATTGAAGTATCTGTGAGGAAGAAATAGCATCTATAGGGAAAACATTGAATTTACACAAACACACACACATATGCATGAGTAAACTCACAGTTCATCCATGTTTTGTGTGAAGCACTTGCCTATTTAATGCCAACACCTGGCAAATCCTCTAGTTAGTGTTGAGAGCAAACTCTTCTGTGAATGTAGTTGATCTTTAGGTTTATATATATGGAGGTTGACTGTAAGAAAGACAAGCTCCAATGTTAAGCTTATGGAACTGTACTACTAGTATTTTTCTTCAAAATGTGCAGAAATTTTTGGCATATTTTGGGACAAATAATAAAATGATCCTTGTGTAATAACACGTAAGTCAGTCACGTTACAAAGTAGAAAGATGGAGATTTAGTTTAGTTTCAAGAAAAAAGTCACCCGATGGAGAAAGATTCTCAGAAGTTTGCTAGACTGCTAGCTACAGGTGGACAAGGTTAGAGAACTACAGTTCCAAGCCCATTTAAGTGGTTCAGGAACCAAAGGCGCTTCTTTTCACATTGAGGAGCACTGTCTTTCCATTTTAAATCATTAAAATGAGGTTTCCAGCATTAGATTAAACTGATACTGAAATCCATTACGTTACGTTTGAGTTACTTCTGGTTTCTGTGGTTGCATTGCTTCATTGATGACCCCGTGTTTTCTTTATTGTTTAGACAACAGTGATTCTACTTAGTCATAAAAATGGGGGAGTGTTTTATGTGTAGGTGAGTGAGATGTGGAATTGCTTTGCGAGGTGAGATAAATTTTAGTAATTTTGTAGCTGTGAGTCTCTAAGATCATTCTTTGGCAGAAGTTGCACCTTCTGTCCCTGTTTAGATGCTGCACGGTTTTCCTAGGCAGTCATGTTTGCAATTGTTCCTTTGCTGTGTTTGTGCTTCTCAGGTACCTTCGCCAGTGTGTACAAACCAGTATATTTTTCAGTTCTATGGATCCATTTCTAATATGCGAAAAAAAAGGAAGAGATAACTGAGATTATGACAGCAATATAAAGTCTATTCTGTACCTTCATATGATTCTGTAGCTTGGTTTTATGTTTTTATAATAAAAACAAACAGCTCTGCAGTTTTTGATTTTATGGTATTTTTTCTGACAACAGGAGACAAACTTTAGGGTTTCTGAAATACAGCAATATCTGGCCAAGGGAATCTACAAAAATATTACCTCTGTTTGAAAAGATAAAAGACAGCAGCACTTGCTCAATTTCATTTAATGTAACAGAGTATTGTACAATGGAGAGGTCTCCAAAGACCATGTTTTCTGGTATTGGGAAAGCTTTCTGTGTTCTGTGGTCTTTGAGAAGATCAGATACATGTGTGGTTTGTCAGCTTCATGTGGTTATTCTGCAAGTATGAAGCAACCATAGAAGATTCTCCATTTCTAAGTTAAAATGCACCCGTAGATAAAACATTTGTTTTAAGTTGTTTGTGTCAATGGCTGTTGTTTTAAAGTAGTGTTGTTTACCTGGTGAAAGTTCATTGTGTGTAAGTTGGATATCTCTGGAGTTATTAAATGATCTTTGATATCTGGGGTCATCTGTTGCTGAGCTCAGTTAAAACAAGGATTTTTATTTTTTTTCTTGGTGATGACAAGTGTTTGAGGCAAAAAGTATCCTTCTGTGGATGATCTGAAAAATCCAGAGACCTGGGCCTCGTAGCTGGGGCAGCTGTGTCTTCTTTAGTAGCCCCTCCAGCAGCCATACGTTGTAGAATCATAGAGCTGTTTGAGTTGGAAGGGACCCTTAGACATCATCTAGCCCAACTCCCTTGTAACAAACAGGGACACCTACAGCTGGATCGGGTTGCCCACAGACCCATCCATCCAGCCTGGCCTTGAGTGTCTCCAGGGATGGGGCAACCTGTCCCACTGCCTCACCACCACTAATGTAAAAAACTTCTTCCTTATATCCAATCTAAATTGCTCCTTCCTTGAATTCGTTTCCCCTTGTCCTATCATAACAGACCCTGCTAAAGCTTCTGTCCCCTTCTTTCTTATAGCTGCCCTTTCATTACTGAAAAGCTGCCATCAGGTCCCCCCAGAGCTTTCTCTTCACCAGGTTCAGCAGCCCCACTCTCTCAGCCTGTGCCTCCTAGGGCTTCGTCCCTGGAATCATTTTTGCAGCCTTCCTCTGGATGCACTCCAACAAGTTCGCATCTGTCCTGTACTGAGGACTCCACATCTGGATGCCGTACTCCAGATGAGGCCACACCTCAGCACAAAGCAAAGGGGCAGGATCACCTCCCTTACCCTGCTGGCCACACTGTTTTTTGTGCAGCCCAAGATGCAGTTGGCTTTCTGGGCTCTGTGGGCCCATTGCTGGCTCAGGTCCAGCTGCCATCCATCCGTACCCCCAGGTCCTTTTCAGCTGGGCTGCTTAAGTCCCTCTAAATGACATCACCCCTCCCCCCCCAGGTGCATCCACAACCTTGCTGTGGGTGCACTCAGTTCCACTGTGATGAAGATGTTAAATGGCACTAGTTCCAGCACTGACCCCTGATAAGCACCACTTGTCATTGTTCCTTGTGTTTCATCTCTGTGTTCTTTCAGGTTTGTCAGTGCTTGGCCCTCTTGTACTCCCTCACTTTCCTTAAATCCAGTTTTAATTGCATAAGGCTCAGTGAAAACTTGAGATCCATACTCCTGATAACTGTGTCACTGCTGCCAATGAAATGCCCAGCTGCAAGCTTCTTTATGTAAGGTTTGCTTTTTACTAGCAATTTGGGTGGTAGAATAAGTGCAGGGAGAGGTATAGAAGCAAGAGAGCCCTCGTGCTTGTGTTTCAGCTGTTCAGCCATGACTTCAGTGCACATCAGCTCTTGTAGGTGCGCTGTGAAATACAACGGTAGGAAATCTCAATTTGTATGCTGCCTTAACTTTCAGTCTTGCTCAGTTGAATCCAGCCATGTGCTGGACAGCAATAGCTAAAGCAGAAACAAAAGGACAAAGAAGGGACTACATCTACAGAAAACTGTATTAGTGAAGCTGTATCTGGTGTGAGGCCTCCTGTAAAAGTCAAAACTGGAACAGGTCCAGAGACAGAGCCACTGGAAGGGTTGGTAGATGTTAGCTCATGGCGCTGAGCCAGGCCGCTCTGTGGAAGAGAAAGTGAGGTGGTGAGCTTTGGAATGCCTTACCAGGAAAGTTACCGAGAATATGGCTGTTCATTGGACAGTGAGTCGCAAGTTGCAGCAAGGAGTTCCCGTTGGGCATAAGGAAGAACTTCTTCCCTGTGAGAGCAGTGCAGCCGTGAGACTGGGCTCAGAGAGGTCAGGAGATGTTTATCCTCACAGGTTTTATGAAACTGCCTGTACAAAACACTCAGCAACCTGATGGGCAGGTCCTGTCGGGGACAGGGAGTTGAACTGGATGGGAACAGACATCTGGAAGTGTATAGATGTGCTGCAAGCCTTAGCTGGAATAGAATTGAAGTTACAACAATTAACTGCTATTGTAATTCTTAATAGTTGTTAAAGCATTTAACGGTCATCTTTTAATGACGTTGTAGTGGTGAAAAGAAACATTTCCTGGTATTTGAGCATTGGTTTGCTTTAGGAAGTAAAGGTTGCAAACTTGACACTGAGTGGCATGTGCTGACAGAGATGAAAGGTGACTGCTTTCTCTAAAAATGGAAGAGGGAAGATCCTGTATAGGCCGGTTTGCCTAGAGCCTTTGTTACTGTGCATCTCTTCAGACTTCCATGGAGTTATTTAGAATGCATGAAAACAGCTGGCAGATTTAGATGGCTGATTTCTGTCCAGATACTAGTAAGTATGTTGGAAAAGGGAAATGCAGAGATCTGAAAGTGGTTGAAGTATGCTTGCCTGATGGGTGGTGAGGGCTCATTTTGTCTGGAATAAATGGTGGGTAATTTCAAAATTAATAGTACAGCTGAGTATGTTTATTCGCTGTAATAAAGGTTTCCAGCTTGATGTCCTGAAAAGGACAACATGTGCTTTTGATCCTCCTGAAATCTACTCCAGTATTTAAATTCATCTCAAAACCCTAAGTACAGTTGCCTCTAACATTGTTTTTTTTGCTGGCTTTCACTCTGTTGTGGCCACAAGAAATATATGATTATCTGCACTGCACGAAGTTTTATCAGAACCTTCAAGATGCTGTGCCACAGTTCAAGTGATTTTTGAGTTGCTTGGCTTTCGGCAGTTTTTTGAGGTTCCCAGTGCTGTTGTTCAACTCCTTGAGTCAGAGTCTCCTTTTGCCAAGACCCTTTGCAGTGGTGTGCACCTTGCTTTACACTTCATTTTCTGACTGACTTTTCAGTTTGGGGAAATGTGACTACTTTTAAATTTTAGATTAAAATTATTTCAGAAGTGAGATGAATGTGCATAGTGTAAGTAAAAACAGGAATGGTCTTTACTTTCTCTTTTGTCATATAATTTCTGTGTAGTCATGGCCTTCAGCAGGAGAGAACAGCTGAATTTTTTGTCATCCATGGAGGATGTTGTTTACTAAAATCCCGATCCTGTGAGCTTACAGATATAATTGTGGTTTTCCTTAAATTGCAGAGGAGAGTGAAAGCAGCGTTTTCGTTGCATATGAAAATGTAGGACTGATCTGCGGAAGAGGTCCTCTTTTTCAAGACTGATAGCCTAAGCTCTGCAGTAGGTTCTCGTTTTTTGTGTTAACCGTGGGCTCTATACGTTTTAGTTAATTCAAAACATGTAACATCTTCTTGGAAAGTAGTAGTTGTAACATAAGAAAATCCTAATTCTTACCTCTCTATACATTTCTAGTCTGCTGTCAGCCTAAACAGAAATTACAAAGAGCTGGTTGTTAGCAAACGAGGATTTTGCCACTTCTACAGAAGTCCAACCAGATAAACATCCTTCCTGCTTTCTAAGCAGCGGATTAGCATGGGTTACAGAGAACAGAGCCAGGGCACAACAGAGCACTCTTCTGCAAAGTATTGTTTTGCATGATGCTGCAAAGGGACACTAACCCTTTTTAGCAGAGGAGGTGACACATGCTTGTACAGTGGAGATAGTGGCTGTTAGACACAGGTTGATAATGCTGTGTGTTCTGTGTTTGAAAAAGCAGAGCTGAGCCTCAAGAACGATAGGTCAGAAACTTGACTGTCTCCAGTAAAGGACTTGTTCGATTGATCACTCATATGGGGGGGAAAAAAAACAGGTTTGTTTTTGTTTGTTTCAGAGGAGACTTGAATTCATTTCTTTGTGGCTGTAAGCTGCCATGAAACATTGTCAGTTTTGTTCAAAGTGACAGCATGAAACAACATACATTTCCAGTATTGCTAGAATGCTTTTTCTGATGCCGCTGCAATGTTATTGCCTTTTTCTTTGCCAAAGTGGCATTTCACTATGAATGCCTTGATGCAGAAAATCTGTTCTGACAAGACAGCACTTTCTACAGCAAAACCTGTATTCAGAAGGCTTGACCAATTTTCCTGATTGTGAACATGAATAATGTTTCATAGTTGTTAACATTTTCTGGAAAAAAAAATGCTAGGTTTAGTGCCTAATTAATATTTCCTAAAGGTTCTTTTACCAGAGTTCAGGCATAAGATCAAACAAAGCAGCATCTGATGAGCTGTCTGCACAGTTCGTTTTCCCATCCTCACTGGATTTTGAAAACTGAGGTAGAATGTGTGGGAAAGCTCTAATTCATATTTGCTTGGTTTTATGGTTGGGTTGCAAAACATTTTAAACAAGGTGTGACTATTAGTCATGTATCGTGTATTGTGTCTGTATAAACACCTGCCCTGGAGAGTCCAAAGCAGTTTGGTGCAGAGATCAGTATGTAGGAGTTCTCCATCTCTGCATTTGAAACTCATGGGAATGGTTGAAATAATGTGGGAATTAATATTTTCTGTAGTGTCACTGTCCTGACACTGCCTTCGTTTTGTCACCCTCAGCTGAACAAAAACTTGGGAGAAAAAATGAGAAATCATAGCAACATTTGGAAGTCACACAGTAACCATTTGTTACATTATTTAAGTAAAGTTCCAGCATATTTTCTTGCAAAGTGATTCTGTCAGATCTACTTAAGACACTGGCTTTCATCAATGTTCATGTATTCAATTTGGGATTTTCTTTTAGGTTCTACTTCTTGGTTGTCAGACCTGGAAGACCAGGAAGTTTCTAATAGATATTGTTGCTGAAATAATTGAGTAATCCAGATTCCAAAACATGACAGTACATTATCAAGGGCATGTTTTGCTTGTGCTTGTAAAATTCAATTGGACACAAATGAGACTGCAGAAAACTAAGCAGAAACTGATTTACAGCCACTTCAATCATAGGACTTTTCCCTCATCTCTACCTTACGTTTCAGTAACCCCTGTGTTTACTAAGATCAAGGCATGAATTGAAAGGGTTTGGAGGAGATGATGACGAAGGAATATTACTTTCAAGTTTCTTACTGAACAATATTCCTGTAATTCTAGTCACTGGTCTAGCAGAAGTAGTGTTGTAAAACAAGTGCAGACATATTCTGTCCATGTCTGTTACTAATGGGCCCTAATTTTCTTTGAGTTGAGGCATGTCAGAAGAGGGGAGCCTGTAAGACAGACTTCAGAAACAAAAGGGGAAGGGTTTACAGCACAGGATCCCTAATGGAAATGTGAATGGTTTTAAATCCTTGGACTTGGAAGAGCTTAATTCAAGGGTGTGGCTCCAACGTGCTAACCTAACATGGAATTGAGTGCGTCAGCTGGAAAGAACGTACAGAGATCTTTGAATCCACCTGCCACACCACTTCCTCCCAAGTGATGAATTTGTTCTTAATTCTAGAAGACTGGAAATGTCTGTCTTGGTATTTCTGGCTGCAACAAATGATGTCTCAGTTGGTTTATTTGGAACAAGGAGGCAGATAACAGATTCACAATGTAATTTTTGGAAACTTAAACAAAGGCAAGAAGGGAGGGAGGAAGGTACTGAAATCACAAAATTCAGCTTCAGTAATCTTTGCTTTCATCTGCCAGTAATCTTGGAATAGTGCTCAGCCTAAAGAGTTCTGGACATCTGAAAAAGCAGCTGGGATAGAAATTAGAACTCACTCCATCATTAAAAATGTGATTACTGTTGCGTACAAACACTAGAAATCAGCAAAATCAGTTTGTTGTTTGAATGCTGATCTTCCCTCTTAGTCCTTTTTCTTTTGTGAACGTGCATTCCTGACAGGGCAGAGCTTTGAGCTGAGTTTCATGTGGCTGCTAGTTGCCACCTCTGCTAAGTTGCTCCTTAGCCACCCATAGAGAAGGACCTCAGAAATCTATTTCTGAGGGCTTTTGGTTCAGATGGGGTTTTACTGATTAAAAAACATTCTGCTTTTCTGGGAGAACTCAAAGCCATAGAAGTGCAAGGGAGGAAATAAGAAACCCTCTTCACATCCATTTTATTTTGGCTTTCTGTTTGTTTGGTTTTGGGGGGATAGTAGTTATTTATTTCACAAGAAGCTACAATAAAATATACCTCTATTTCAAACCTAATCAGGGAAAACCTGCTGAGGGGAGACACTGGGTCTTGACCTGTCTAAACACCAAAGACTTTTTTGTATCTTCTCCTCTTCAGCAAGGGAAGGAGGGGGGAAAGTGTATGCAGGTGCAGAATCCCAAATTTTCAACAGTCAGAATGTTAGGTTAGCTTACTGTCCATTTCCTACCAGTTTTCTAATAAATAGCTTTAACAGAAAACTAGCTTTTGGTGAGACCTGTCAGAGATCTTACTGAATAATTAGAAGAGATAGCTAAGAATGGAAATAAAAATAACTGAAGATAACAATGAATGCAGTTTTTCATCTCCATATGATTAGTTGAAAGTTGAATCATCTGGGAAGTTCCACAAAGATCTTCTGTAGCAATTGGTTTTAATAGAAGAGCCTTGGGCAAATAAAATCTGTGGGCATGTTAGCCTTGTGGAATATATCTTTCAGTGGCTAAGTGAGGCCAGTGTCAAAGAGGGCTGCAATGATTAAATGGTGATATAAATGATGATCCAGTGACTGCAGGGAAAGGTTCTTTGATCATCAACTTAATCCTTCTTCCCCCACTAGTCATTTTGCTTCATTACTGATTTTTAACACTTGCAGTTCTACATTTCTCAAAAATTATAGTGCAGTCCGATTGAAAAGGAAGTATGTGTGTTGAGGTACTGATGCGTTAGGGTAGAAGGCTCAGAAAACAGTGATGGATTTTTGATCCTATAAATATGAATTGCATGTAGCTTACATTAAGGGCACTACTTTTTCTGTAGGATGAAAGTGGCCCCTCTACCTCCAGTTATGTCAGTTTTGTATGAAAGGTTTTTCAGTCATTCTACTGCGAAAGGAATTGATTTAGGGTGAGTGTGGCTTGTATTTTTCATGAAAAATTCATTGAGCAATTACCAGAAAAAGTAAGAGCTGTAAGAGGTACATATTAGCTGCAGGCAGTATATACCAGCAGCTGCAAAATTACATCATGTATTATTAAATATCTTGCTTTTTAGGAGCGGATTGGTTTTGTTACTGGGGTCAATTTCATTAGCAGTATTTCATAGCCCTTTTGATCAAAAATTGCTTTTTGTTATGGTAATGAATGATATCCAGCATTGGCATGAATTGCATGTTTCCTTTCAAACACTACATACACTAATGAGATGCATTAGTGCTGGGGAGTTCTCTATGATTGCAGTTTGCTCTACAAACACGTTTTATCAAAAGAAAGAGAAAATGCCAAGAAAATTCTTCTTTTGATGAGAAATGGGACCACTGGAGCTTCCCTGAGCAACATATCTGAGCTTTGGTGGAATAATATGGTAGCAGAAATATTAGTTCATGCCATACCTCAGTTGCTTTGCAGTGAAGGGGAAAACCAGCAGCACAAATGTTCCCTTGTTTGTAAGCAAATGGTCTGAAGCTATGACTGTTGAACCAGAACGCTGCTCAAGTCGGTTGAGGGCATGCATCTTCGCAGACTCCTTCTAGAACTGCCTGTGGTGGTAGAATCTTGCCCAGTGCACTGATAGTTAACTATTATTGTGTTTAAGCTCAAGCATGTGTTTAGTCTGCAGGCTAGCAGCCAGAGCTAAGCACAATGCAGATTAAATTTTTTGAGCCATAAATCTCTGTAAAGGGCTGATCTGAGGATTTTTCCCCAGCTGAGGGCAGCAGGTCTGCCTGCACAAGGCCATGCTCTGGGCAACTGCTCTAGGGTAAGAAAGGTATGCCCTGCACAGAGGTCTCCCTAGGAAAAGATCTGTCTCGTCTGAGTGAGGCTTACAGCCTGCACAGACCCAGTACGACAAAAACAGTGACACCTTTTGTTGAGAAATGATGGATGCTTTCATGAAAAGTAAATGCTCACAGCAGTATGGGAGGGAAGGGGAAAGAAGCTGTCCTCCTTCATGCCTCTGGGTCAGCTCTAGGTAATGGTAAAACAACCTTGGTTTGCCTTTGTGCTGGAGTGCCTCTGGAGGCTTGCAACTAACAGTCACTGTATGCTGGAGTAGCCTTGGCCCGTCACTTAGAAAATTTCTTGTTCTCCCACATTCCCCTGCATTGTGAATGAGTCTGTTGTGGTGCTGTCCACCTCCATGTACAAAATCATGAACTAATACTTTGTTTTTCTTTCAGGAGCAGTCAAGGTTTTATGCACATGAAGCTGACAAAAACCAAAGAAAAATACATCCTGGGTCAGAATAGCCCTCCTTTCGACAGTGTTCCTGAAGTCATCCATTACTACACTACAAAAAAGCTTCCTATCAAAGGAGCAGAACACTTGTCACTGCTCTACCCTGTGGCTGTGCGGACCCTCTAATATCCTAGTCTCACCCCTTCCTGTGGATGGGAGGTGAGAGGTAAGCAGGGTTGCACTAAATCCATTGTCGGAATCTGGCGCTCGAGTCTATGATGCAGAGCAACTGCCTTTAGACTGGAGCATGTGAGTGATCTACAGAATCGTGTATGGGACTTTGCATATGGTAATCTTATGCTGCAGCATGCCCCTGAAACTGCTTCTGTGTAAGAGAAAGAAATCTTACCTTAGTACAGAGAGAACAGATAGCCTTCCCAGAGCTTCTCTGTGAATGCAAATACTTCCCAACAAGACATTCTTTCTCCGTGGTTTTAACTGAATCAACAAGTTCTTCTCAACAGTAAAGCACCAGCAACGTTTATTCTCTTCCTACCCTTAGAAGCTTTTCCATGTGCGAAAGTAATTGCCCATGAGGTTCTTGGTGGACCTGAGAAGGAGATGATAGCAGGCAAATCCTTGCGGCTCAGTGCGGTCACTTAGCTTGGTGCATTTTGTTTTGTTAATGCCCAGAGTTTAAACCCCAATGTTTCTTGGGGTAGTCAAATGTGGAAACGTTAGGCACATCAATCTTAATGAATAGTTTTGTGAGAGCACGTCATGGTCAATTATTTATGAATAAGGGGATATAATTAAAAAAGTAGTCTATTCTATATTTTTATCCTTTTTTTTTTTTTTGGTAAATAATAAATCTATAAGGGTTACTGTCTTCATTTGCAAGTTTCATTCCTAGATGCAGGTGGCTAACTCTGTTTGGGGAAGTTGCACCCTGATGTTTTAAGTAGTTGAGAATGAGTCATTTTAATATGTGGGTTAGTATTTATGCATGAGGGTGGTCAAAGGCTTTTATAAGGCTTTTGTAGGCAAAATCTTCACTTGCTTATTTCATCTGAAACGAACAGTTGTCACACTGAGGTAGCAGACTCAGAAGTGTGTGTCACACTGCCATTACACGAGCTGGCTTTCACAGCTGTGCAAATGAGAACAGTGGTATGTAGCAGAGCAGAAATCAAACTTTCCAGTGTGCAAGACGTTCTTAAAGCACGGTCCCTCAACACACACCTTCTGGCCAGTTTTCATTTTCCCCATGAGCAGAAGTCCCCTTGCTGTATTTCATACACTGCCAGCAAGAAGCACTGCAGAAGCTGCTCTCTACCTCAGTCCTGCCAACTCGGTGCCCATCCACTTGAGAGATATTTGGTACATGCTCTGTGTGCTCATTGAATGCGATAAGTGAAATGCTATAATTGTGCAGAAATTGGAACTGGGGATTCAATAGCCTGGTAGTCCTCACTTTGTGCCATCTCCCACCTATATCTAGAGTGTTGTGCATTAACGTATCAGATGTTTTAGTAGCAAACTGGTTTCTTGCAGTTTAGGTATTTTACAGACTGCAAAAGGACTGTGAAGTTGTGTGTTATTTAATTCAGCTTTTGTTTCCTTTCTTCTCTTTTATGTACGTGTAGAAGTGCAAATCTGAAAAATGTAATGAAATAATCACTTACTGCCTGTAAAAGTAGTGCTTCACTGTATTGTCTAATCTGATAAGAACCTGAAGGAAGTCACATACAATGTCATCAGTGGTGAATGTTCTGCTGCCTGTCTCTTAAACCTGCCTTGTTCTGCTTATGACATCCAACACAGTCTGAGCAGGAGCGGACCACATGTACATGAGGAGCCCAGTGTCATTCCGTATATTAACAGTAGTGGGTTAAGCTGTCCCTATCTCGCATGGAATTCAAAGGCAGAGGTTCTTACTGGTTTTCTGAGAGAAGGGTTGTACAATGAAGTTTACAGGGACAACATTCCTCTCCAAGAAACAACTACTCTGGTTTTTGTGTTCTCACCTATGCGCACTTTGCATTTCCCTAATGCCTTCATTCTCCTCATAAAATCACCCAATTGGCAGGAGCATAAAAGCACTTTAACGTTAGCATGTTTTTGCTGGTGCAGGACTACATGAAGGCAGATCTCTCACAGATAAGGAATCGGATTGCTTGCATCTGCTGCTGTCTATTTTTGTTGTTGTTGTTTTGTTTGTTTGTTTGTTTGGCCTGGCAATGCCCTCGTGCCTCCTGGGAGAAAGGGATGTAATACTGCCTTTTTCTCATGGCAGAGTGTGCTTTTTAGAATCTGCCATTGTTGCTGTCCTACAGCTGTTTTTCTTCTGTTATGGAAAAGTAAGCCCCTACACTCTCTAACAACAATTAGCAGCAGAAAACAAAATAGTTGTAAACCGACACCTGGCCCTTTCTTACCTACGCTTGCTTTAGTTCACGGAGAGGACTGTTGTACTGAATTTTTCTTGACACAGGCTGATCAAAAGTCAGTTGAAGCCAGCAGTGCCACTTTATTGCCGTCTGCAGGTTTGGGGTTGGGATCCCAAGCCTGGCACAAATCAGGTCAATATGCAACGTACAGATATGTATACAGTTTATTACAGCTTCAAGGATCAGACCATGATTCAGCGAAAGGAAATCATCTCAGAAAATGTTGGTTGTCAGTGGGTAGGTTTTTTAATTATTAAAAAAAACAAAAAACAAACAAAAAAAACCTTTTAGAAAGAAAATACTCAGTAATTGCAGAATAAATAAAACCAGGATTTTGTTTGCACTGTAATGTTGTCTTTGTTTATTTAAGTGATTGTATGATGTTTTTTTTCCAGTGAAGGAATATTCTTCCCAGACTTTTTAATGTACGTTGAAAATGCAGTGTGTTGCAGTGTGTAGTATTGCATATAGGTGGAAGATCTCGTAGTGATCATGCCTATATAGCACATTAAAATTTTATTTTAAAAAAATGGCAAACATCTCCAATTTCTTCCTGTAATTGTCAATGTGTACTCAGATTGTCTTGAACAGAACAGTTGAAGTGGCTTTTCAAAACATCTTGTGTTTGTGTGTCTTAACTGTGTACGGAATATTATTGCTGGGCTATGGTCTGTTCTGGAGTCTGGAAAATCAGATGCCTTGGTTCTGCCCTGAGTGATTCTTTGGACAGTGCGTACCTTTGCAAGGGTGCAGCAGAAGCAGCAGAGGTGCATGTATGAATGACATTGCTGTCTAATTGCTGGAGATGCTCAAGGAATCCGGTTATTACTGCTTATACTGTGAACACTGCTGAATCATCTTTTGCAGTCTTTAAAAGAGGTGCTCATTAGGCCTCTGTAATGGTGAGTATTTCAGCACGGTGAAAACACCTGAGCTGTGAGCGTCTGTATGATGGGAATGGGAGTTTTACTGGCCAGGACTGCACTTCACATTTCCTTCCATAACTGGAAAAATTCTTAAGGTTTGTCTAAGTACAGCCTTCACCGTGGATTCTGTGCTTATCTGGAGATACAAAACACACACTTGGAGTTTCTCAAAGAACTTGGCCTGAGTTCATTCTCCAAGGAAAAAGCTGGAGAATTACACATTTATGTACTGTTTTTCCATATTGCAATGAGGTTCAGAGTTTACCCTTTCTCTTGCTGTCATTCCACGGGTTGTCAATGCAAACACTGTATGGCAACATCAGTAGTAGATGCAGATGCCACCTTTCATCCAAGGTGTGACTCCATGTTCACCTTTCTGATTACTCTCTGGGTTAACCCTTCCTCAATAGCTGGATGGCAGAGGAGAGCCTGCCTTAATCCTCCACTGCTGCTGCTGCCAGTTATCCATGCTGTTGTTGAGTTGGGGCATTTCAAACCTGTGCAACAGAACTGACACAGACCTGTCTGAGCAAGAGAAGAAGAGACTGAGCAGTAGAGTGTCTACTGTTTTTATATGGTCTTTTCCTTTTAGTAATCTGTAATGATCACACACGAAATACTACAGATTGCTTCTTTTTCATTGTTCTGGGTGTAGTCCCTTGTGAGAAGAGAAGGATATCACAGCAGACTAGCTGTTGGGCCCTGTAGTTAGTTCAGTTCTTTCTCATGCGTCTTTCACTGTCTTTGTGTTTCACTTACTGACGCTAGCAGTTCCAAGACAGAAGCACAATAGCTTAATTGCAGGTTTTCAGAGCAGCTTTGGGGGATTGATACTGACTGAGGGATGACACCTTCCTGTCATCATTTTGCCAACAGATAGGGGCTGCCAGTCCATCAGCTAGAAGTCAATGTGCACACGGCCTGTGGATCAAGAGTTTATTCAAGGTAAATCCAATGACTCTTAGGTCTGTATCTCAGATATCCTAGACTAGTTCCCTCTTCCAGTCATAGAATCATAGAATGGCTTGGGTTGGAAGAGACATCAAGGATTGTCAAGTTCCAACCACGCTGACACAGGTAGGGTTGACAACCACTAGATCAAGTACTGATCAGGTTGCCCAGGGCCCCATCCAACCTGGCCTTAAACATCTCCAGGGATGGGACATCCGCAACCTCTCTGGGCAACGTATTCTAGCACCTCACTACTCTCTAAGAAAAGAACTTCCCCCTAAATCTTCCCTCCTTTAGTTTAAAATAAATTTTCTTTATCGTGTTCATGTGTTTGAGAGGACCATAATTGTTGGTAAACTGGAGGAAAATTCAGAGGGAGTTTGACAAGCATAAGGAATGGGCCGGCATGAGCCTTCCAAAATTCAGCAAAGGCAGTTCCCTGTTTGGATACAATGACCTCTTGCAAGAGGACAGACTGGAGGATGATCAGTGGGAGAAGAGTGAACAAGAGGCTGAACAGGAAGGAATTGCAGAGCACTGGTGAGGCTGCATCTGGGTACTGTCTTTTTTGGGAGCACTCAGCTATAAGAAGAGGTCTCAACAAGCTGAAGCAAGTCTGTAGCAGGTCCACAAAAGTAGCCTAGGGTTCAGAGCACCTGATGTAAGAGGACAAGCTGTGGGAACCAGGCATGCTGAGTTGGAAGAAGAGAAGGTGGAAGGGTTCAGGGGTCTGGGTACTGGGCCTACATGGAGAGGAATGTTGCTACATCTTATTTGGTTCTATGCATCATCTCAAGCTGCTGAGGGATGTAGCCCTCTCACCTGCGTTGCTGTCCAATTTCCTCAGGGGAAACACTGGAAGTTATCGTGGGAGCCCTCTGGTGGTATTTCTAAGTATTGCAAGCTCATTGTGGGTGACTGCGTGTAAAAAGGGAGTAATTTGAGAGTGACTAACATATTAAATGCTATGAAGGCCAGAAATATGCCATGGGGAAGGTGTGGAGGACTTTTAAAAAGGACACACAGAGTTCAGTGAGGCAACAGCCAAATGTTAGACGCTGAGAGAGCTCAGATGCACTGATCAGGCTTTCTCTACCCAGTCTGTTACAGGTAGAACAAATCGTAGTAGAATCATAGAATGGCTTTAGCTTGGAGGGGACTTAATGATCATGAAGTTCCAATCCCCTGCTATGGGCAGGGCTGCCCCCCACCAGCTCAGCTGCCCAGGGCCCCATTCAACCTGGCCTCGAGCACCTCCAGGGATGAGGCACCACAGCTTCTCTGGGCAGCTGTGCCAGGACCTCACCGCCCACTGAATAAAGAACATCCTCCTAACATCTAACTCCCCCTTTTTAGTCTAAAGCCATTCCCCCTTGTACAGTCACTATCTGTTTCTACCTGTAAAAAGTTGGTCCCCCTCCTGCTTAAAAGCTTCCTTTAAATACTGGAAAGCTGCAAGAGGAGGACCTGGCCCCACCCTCTGAGTCATAGTGAGCAATAAATTAACAGCTAATTTCCTAATAGATACTGGAGCAGAACCATTCCTGATTAAAGTGGAATAATGTCCTTTATTTAGGGCTTCAAAACAACACATTTAGTGCCCAACTGAAATATCAAATGTTATTGGGAAACCTAAGTATACTGAATATGAATATTTTGAAAAACAAAAGTGGGATAAAGGGAAATACTAAATGGGCTATCAGAATTACTGATGATGAAACAGTCCCAGTGTTGGCTGTAATAAATCTTTTACAGGATGCCTTGATTCATAGAATCATAGAATCACAGAATCATAGAGTG
>PPHD01002906.1:0-10125 GCA_002909625.1 Bambusicola thoracicus
CAGGGATGGGGCATCCACAACCTCCTTGGGCAACCTGTTCCAGTGTGTCACCACCCTCTGAGTGAAAAACTTCCTCCTAATATCTAACCTAAACCTCCCCCGTCTCAGTTTAAAACCATTCCCCCTTGTCCTATCACTATACACCCACGTACATGCTCCTGTTTATATGCTCCCTTCAAATATCGGAAGGCCACAATGAGGTTTCCCCGGAGTCTTCTCTTCTTTAAACGACCTCCAATCCCAATTTAAGAAACTTCAGACTCTAAAAAGTCCATCATATTCCTTCAGTATTTATTCCATAGTGAGTATCCTCACTACAAAATTAAATCTTATAAAATCTGGCAAATTTCACCTAATGTCCATTGATGTATTTAGTCCTCTGCTAGATGAAAAAGTCTACTATTAGTTATCTCCTTTAGGATTCTGAAAGTTTTAATTAAAGATTTTTGTAAGCGTCTTTAGTTAAATCAGCTTTTATTTTCTCTCAATCATGGTGGGGTAGAAAGGATGGAGAAGATATTAATCCAATTTAGCAAATATTTGGGACAATCAGTAAATCCGAAGTATATGGAGAAAGAAATGGGAAAAATATATATACAAACAAGAATAAAAAGAATAAGCCACAATCTGAAAAAAATCTGCTGCAAAGAAATTTTTGTTCACAGCAAGTCAGTGGCAATGATCTTATGTTATCTATTTAGTATTCTGTCAAAATCACAGAATTCAAATGAGCAACTTCATTACTGCCCTCACTGTCAAAATCTTCAGCTGTTTGAAGCAAAAACTCTGTGATCATTTAAATCATTTATATAGAACTAAAATTCGTATTTACACATGAAATAAAAATTATGTTATTATACATGAAAAAAAAAGGAAAAATTAAGCCCATAGCATTAAAAAGGGATCACCTTGTTCAACATATTTACATTTACCATGAACTAAAATACTAATTTGTTCCTCATCTTTCTACAGTGCTTCATCTTTTTTTTTTTTTCCCTAATTGTGATAATAAGCGTGACCATGTAAGTTAATATGTACTGAAATAAAAACAACTTTGTGGAATTAAAATGCTTGAAAAAGTAGCCCCAAGGAACTGCTGAGGAAGAGGGCAAGTTTTCTTACTTTTATTACACGTTTAGACTGAACTAGAGGTTAAAGGTTTTGTAACGTACTAACAACGTGGTTTCCTCTAGGATATAGTTTTTGGAAGCTGACCAAAATAAATTTTAACTCCTTGTACAGTTCTAACCCTGTTTTCTAAACAAACCTTTTTGATTCATTCAATTCCTTCCATAAACTCAGGACTTTCACAAAGACTGGAAGAAGTGAAATTCTTTTATTAATTATTCTAATTCAGTTAGAATGTAATATTTTTACTTTTCTACAGCTCCATCCTTTTCTCCATGTGAACTGGATTTTGTCTGCCTTGAAAAACACAAACATACTTCAAAGTAATGAATAGTTTTTATATGAATGTTTTAAAAATTCAGGCCCTATACAACACTGAATTCTATGTACGTCCTTCCAAGCAATTTAAAACTGTATCATATTTGATCAAAACAGATTTCACATGCAAATGATAATTACATAAAGTTATGGTTAAACCACCAAGAAACTACTGAAGTCTGACAATGGCCAGAATCATCATACTTCACCAAAGTATAGAACCAGGAAATTATTTTCCAGACCAAGAAAAATTAACAGAAAAGAAAAAAAAAACAAACAAACAAACAAAAAAAAACCCCATACAATAGAAAAGTGATCTGGTAAGCTGTAACATAAGTAGAAATGATATTGTTCAGAGAGAGGGATAACATTTTCAAAAGTAACACATTAGCCTAATAAATTAAGACACTGAAGAAAAGCCTGAGTGAACAGAAAGCTGTGAATTTTCCTGTTAAAATTACTCATTCACCACATTTTCATATTCCTAGGGACTATGAACCAAATGCAAGTCTCAGCAATATTTATTTACGTTTACCCAATTAGTACAGTTAAGTGCTTAATTATGAGTTAAAACAACTGTAAGATAGAACCACTTTTTTAAAAATACAAGAGAGACTGGATCTCAAATGCAATTTCCCTTTTGGTCTTTGCTATCTAACACCAGTTTACAAGGAATTCTCCTATTATACACTGAAATTCACTGAAATTTTCTCCCTTCTCAGTAAGCCTGTTATCCACCCAATGACTGATAGCGTAAATATCTTGCCTTTGAACACAGAGACAGACAGACACACACACACACACACACACACTAAGAGGAAAAGTTAGTATCCTTCCTTTTCTTCCCCCACAGGTCTACAAGGAAACACCAGAGGTCCACAACTAGGTGATCTACCTATCCATTTATTCTGTTTTTACCTAGCAATAATGAGCACATAACTCCCAGGTAACCCCAGTAATAGGGGCTGCAAATCAGCATGGAAGAAAGTTTTAATCTGTCATGTACCAGCCAAAACTGGCTCCAGCCTGTCTGAGAGCAGATGAAATTGGCAGAAAGAAACTTAAGTCAGGGAAGCACACAGTATCTCAACTCAGACTTACCTAAGACAGAGGAAGCCATGAAGGTCTAGAAAGACGTATGGTGGGGATGGGGCACTCCAAGTCAAAGGACTGTATGGACACAACTGAGAGACTGTGACTAAGGGCTTCTCACAGTAAGGCAGAGACATCCCCAAGGGATTGCAGCCATTAATGACCACAGCAAGACAGCAATACTCCTTTGAGATTATGGCTGACTGTAGATCCATACAGGAACAATTAGCACAAAGTAGCAGAAACAAACCAGCACACAGACCACCACAAACCCCAACGTTGCCCATCACCATACCAGAAGTGTCTGCATGGACTTAGCACAGCTGATGGCAAGATAAGTGCACTTAGACTGGGACGGGAGTGGGGGCATACCTATCTGTCTGTCTATTTGCTTCTCAATTTCTTTTACTCATCAACTGAAACATTGCAAAGCAACATGAATCTTTGATCAATCAATTATCTCCAGTAACATTTTAAAATTATAGATTGGTTCATACACCATCTTACCTTAAATCTTAATTCAGTGATTTATTATATGACATTTTAAAGCAACTGAGTTGTCCAAGACATTAAAACCCTTGTGGGGCTAGAAAATAGGTATGGCAAGAGAAAAAAATGTGGGAATAACCCCTAACAATTTCCTGACCAATGACCAGACAAGGAAGCCTTAGATTTTTATTTTTGTTAATAACAGGCAGCAGGCCATTCAGCACATGCATTCTTTGTAATAAACATTGTTTGGAACAATTCAAAGCATGATGCCTTTTTCCCAACTAAAAGAAGCAAAAGGAAGTTGACAGTACTACAAGTTTTTGAAGAGACATGAGAAATAAAAGAAAAAAAAAGAACCTGCATGGGGATTCAAGGGATATTGGTGGTCTGAATATATAAGCATATCAGGAGGATTACTTTATATTCTGTTAAGGATACCTGAAAGTAGTACGAAACAATGCCAGAGAAAGAAAAAAATATACCTAGATTTTACAAAGTCGGAATGTAGGGGATGTGGGATACAAAATAAATGAATAAATAAATAAAAATAATCAAATAAAGCATACTTTCTTACTTCTAAATGAACAAAGTATTGTACCACCCCAACAATGGAGCATTTACTTGGAAAATGAGAAATAATGGTTATCTTTTCCATCTGAAGACATATGCTTTAATTCCACAGCACTGTAGCCCCCAGGACTGAAAATGGGGTACTATTCACCCCTCCTCCAGCAGTCATTTTGGGTAGTTAGGAATCCAAGACACCTAGCATCATCACAAGATGTCTGTCTTATCCTTGTTCCTAAGAATGCTTGATTTCCATGGAAGATTCACTCCTATGCTCTTTCAGATTTTGCTGTAAAATGTCAGAAAGTGATCTTTGATGCCAATTATGGCAGCTTCCTTCATCACTTACTTGCTAATTATTTTTTTTAAACTATTTCTATACTACTTCTAATTCTGCCCTTACTATTGGAAAGATGGCCCCTATAAGATTGTGCTACATTTTTAAGTTTTACCAGGGAAGAAATAAGTATTTTACCAATAGAATATTTTAATAAACTAATTAGTAAGAACTTGAAAGCTATTAACTTATTGAAAAAGCTATTAACATATTTTCATTACGCTATTCTGCAAATTAAATATTATCTATGAGACTAGAATCAGGTCTCTATGCTGAGAGAAAACCGCTCTGCTAAAAAGATTAATTAAAAAAAAAAAAAAAAAAAAAAAAAGAAGAAGGAAAAAGAGAAAAAGAAAAATAAGATAATTTGTGGTTGTTTCACCCTGATGGACAGCTAAACCCTACCGCAACTCAAGGAAGAGCAAGAGAAAAATAAGAGAAAAGAACGACTCAAGCAAGGGTTAAGATAAGGACAAGGAGATCACTAGCAAGTTACCATCACAGGCAAAACAGACTGGGCATGGAGGGAGAGATTAATATAGTTTACCAAATGTTACTAGAGCAGTGAGGAAACTAAAAGCAAACTAGAAATATGTACTCCCCCGGTCTACCCTCTTCTACTTCCTCCACCCAAGCAATGCAAGGGAATGAGTTGCAGACAGTTATAATGGTCCTCCATGGTCTCTCTCTGCCCCTGCTCCACGTGAGGTCCCTCCCACAGATGCTGTCCTTCCCAAACTGATGCCGTGTGGCCTTCCCACTGGCTGCAACTGACCAAGCACTGCTCCAACACAGCTCCATAACACGGGGCCCAGCCTCCAGGAGGGCACAGTTCCCCCAGCCCTCCTGCCCCACCACAGGCTGCTCTCCACAGGCTGCAGCTCTGGCCCAAGTCTGCTCTGGCAGGGGTATCCCTGGGCTGCAGCTCCTTCAGACCTCATCCACTGCTGTCCCATGGGCCCCTCCATGGCTGCACATGGAGATCTGCTCTGCCTGGTGCCTACAGGCTTCAGGGAGACAGCCTGCTCCACCATGGGCCTCTCCTGGAGCACCTCCTGTCCTTCTACACTGACCTGGGTATCAACATGGTTGCTTCTATTACATTTCTCACTCTTCTCTCCCAGCTGTTGTTGCACAGCAGTGTTTTCCCCTCTTAAATCTGCTTGCCCAGAGCACACCCACTGTTGCTCATGGCTCTGCTCTGGCCTCTGCTGGCATGGGGTAGCTGCTAGGCTCTGCTCACAGAGGTCACTGCCTACAGCCACCTGCTACCAAAACCTTAATCTTGCCGTGTAAACCCTATACATAACTTCACAAATTTCTGTATCTTTCTGTTACGCACAGTTTGACATAGTGTTCATTTTACAGACTTTGTTCAATTCAAAAAAAAAAACTAATATTTCAGTTTACTAAGTGAAAAACCCTAAGTTGTTGTCTGGCATGTTTCTCAGTGCTTGCCCCAGACTGTATTTTTAAACGTTGACAATCAGAGAGAGAATTAGACATATGGACATCAAGAAAAATCTTGCATTCACTTCAAAACACAAAGCACATAAGAAATGTTTTTTTTTAATTAAATATGTGAAAATATTTTAAATAAAGAAGTAAACCTCTTTCCTGTTTAACATACGGACTTTAAATAAGGCATATGGGATAAACCATCTCAATATTTTGTTTTCCCAAATCTTGCACAAATGCTCCCAGTTTTGGCCGCGTTGTGTATTTCTGTATATTATAATTTGCGTATATTCAGTAGAAACTTCATTCTAAAAGCATAAGTCTCTTAAAAATCTATCCCTGCCAAGTGTTCTACAACTTCGAGATGAAGGAGCTAATCCAGCCCTTTGTAGCTGCTTCTGTTCCAGGCTGTTACAGTGCCAAATACAAGAACAGACAGCAAGGGAACATCTCCTTCTGTGCATTCTGTTCCTTCACTAATTGAGCACCGTGAGTTCACAGATGACAAAAGCCAGAGAAAAAAAAAGACCAGAAACAATTAGGTAGATTAGACAGACAACTGCTACTGGAGCAATGATGCAAAAGGTCAAAGAAAAAAAGAAGCAGATGAGGGAGAAACTAAGATTAGACAGTTTTAGACACATATTTACTCATGAAGGACAATGAGCAAAGTCAGGACA
Organism: Bambusicola thoracicus; assembly: GCA_002909625.1. Lineage (NCBI taxonomy): Eukaryota > Metazoa > Chordata > Aves > Galliformes > Phasianidae > Bambusicola > Bambusicola thoracicus. Next base: position 6,073 of record PPHD01002906.1, read on the forward strand.
GAAAGTAAGGCAATGATAGCAAGAAAATGCCAGGAAAACCTGTGTTAAAGGAGAAGGACGCAGACAGATGTGGTCAGCTGAGAAGAATTAAAGGACAATTCTGTACCTACAAAACCTAACTTAACAATCTCAACAGTTTTCAGTGGTCAACAGAAGCATGTGCGTTAACAGAATCTAGAAGTTGTTCCAAATGCAGATGACTGTCATTAGTACTCTCTCAAATTAAGTACCAGCTCTCCATTATCACAACGAACTATGTGACAATCAATATAATTCCACATTATGAAAACTGTTTTGTAAGCGTGGGTTTTCTGGAGTTGGCTTCACTTAAAAACTTAGCAGTTCATATTGATAAAGCTACAATTTTTGTAAGGGATCATTTTCTAAGTAGATATTATTTCCCAAATTACTTTTATCCTTTCCTTCATATTATAAATCACTGCTGGAGAAGCACTGGTATTACATCTAAAACTGGCAAAGAGTGGGGCTAGCAAAATAACAAGGCAAATATTCCTAAAATCTTTTCAGTGCTTTGCAGGAAATACCACCATCACTGCCTCAAGACAATAAATAAACCCGTTGTTGGATGAAAATTACTGAATTTATCCTTACAGAGAAAAATACAATTTTACAGAACTAACCTGAGTTACCAAGATCCTCCAATTGGACAGAATTGGATGAAAAAAATCATCTACTTAATTCCCTTACCAAATAAAAAGTCATTTACGAAAAATACCCTTCAGAGCAAGGCAATTTTTAAAATCGATACTGTAAAAACAATCTTTGTATTTATTGTGTTTTTCCAGACTGGATAATCAGAAAGATAAGAGTGAGATTCATCTTGATAAGCGTGGCTCCATTTTTGCTTCATTTAATTTTTGAAGGCATTTCTCATTGGGAGAGTTATAAAATAGCATGTCTTCATTAGTTCCATACAACACTAAAGTAAAGTTTACAAAGTTTAAAGTTGATCTTTGGATAATCATTAAATATAACATAGACACACTGCAGTACCTCTGCTCCCATGAAAATTAATACAAAGGAGGACATCCATGCTTTGAGAAACAAGTTAGCACGCGTAATTCTGCAAAGATCTGAAGAACAATGGACACCATGAATTTAAAGTAAAAAAAATCTTAAAATGTTAGGATACTACTAAAAGAAAGTAATTCCTTAAAAGAAAATAAGACAAACACCTGAACAAGAAAGAGCCTATCTTCCTTATCTCTGGCTATTTTTCTGAAGAATCTTTAGTCTCTTATCAGAGAAATGTTGACTGCAGAGCAAAGAAAGAAAATTTGTTGCACTAATAAGAACTATTTTAAACAGTAACTTTTCAGATTAAAACTGCATTTTACAGAGATGCAAAGCGCTGCAAAGCTGAAAAGAAGGATTATAAAAAAGAAAGGGTACTCTTCAGTTTAAGAAATATTTCTATTGCTCTCCAAGGAGATTTATTTCATCCAGTATATAGCATGTGTCAGGAGTTATGCTGATCCTTCACTGGGAGCTAAGTACCCAATAGTTTTTACATTACCATGCACCACAATAGCAATCCTTGACATTGGTTATAAGTGTCAGACAGAGCCTTCATTAATTGTCATCATTCCTAAGACATAAAAGAACCCTCTCTTCTTGAATGTTATTACACAAAAAGTGTACGTTATCTATATACAGCAAGTGCAAAAATGCTTTGTACTGTAATAATAATCATTTAGAATATATGGGATAAAAAGTGTACTATTGTTAAACTGTCAGTCAAAACCCTTGTTATACAAGGATAGAACATCACATCCATCTATAACAGCCTTTTCTGTCAGTCAAATGTGTTGTTCTATACAAATCTAACATCCATTTGATTTTTAAATTGGCAGAGCCTGTAAAACATTATTCTGATGTGATACCAATGTGATCTAAGTTGCTGTTGATATCAGAATACAACAGACATTCCCTCTAAAATCCAGTTCTCCTCCTGTTTTTAGGTGTCTGCTTTAATCAGTTGATTTTGCATATGCATTTGTATGAATAATCACATGAAATTTTTTCTTCCATTACAGGGCAAAAAACATTTGCTGATAATCTGCTCTGATTTTGAAATAAACCATAACTTTGAAAATTCTGTGTCAGTTCGATTAAGTCATTATTAATATTTACCATAGGAAAAATAGGACTCATGTTTATCCATCACAAATCTTCATTCAGAACCATACTAGTCCCTTAATCCTAGTTATGAGCAACAGTGGCTTATGAAAAATGAGTTAAACAGCACTGAATTCCTGTAACATTTTTTTCTGTGACATTAACGGCAGGAGGAACTGAATGGGACGAACTATTCACTTATAAAAGAACACAATGTTGGACTCCGTTGTCCCACAGCAAAACCAAACACAAATAAAAAAGGACAAAAATAATTTGAATCACATTATAAATGAACAGTAAAGAATAAATGAAGGCAGGTTCATATCCTTTTTAGCTTACACCCATGCACAGCCTGATGTTTGAAATTTTTGTAGTAATAAACTAATTTTTGTATATGAGATCAGTGTAAGCAGACAAAGCACATCAAATCAATTTCTCCAAAGACGTTAACAAATGAAACCACCTATGCTGTTCCATGTTTGGACTGCAAATGTACAGGTAATAAAATGCACAGGTTACCAAAAGCATTTCATGCTTTCATGTCTTTCTTTATTGTTATAATTTCTTTATTAAGTTCATACAAGAATCATTAGTCTAGAGTGATTTATTATTTTACTCACAATTATTTGAGCACATGCACTGTAGCACGCTTTTCCCCAGTTCTAATTGGTGCCTTTTAATATATTTGGTATATACAACAACTCTATGCAATACTATCTAATGACTGGTAAGGCTATAAAATCCTCAAGAGCTCTAGGGGCAAGTTCAAACAAATTGCTACTGAAATGATATCACCAATCTCTTCTCCACTTGGGGCAAGTTCAGATGAATTGCTACTGAGATGTTATCACAGATCTGTTTTCCACTTGCAATGTTCCAGTAACACCTACAGTCAAAAGCCAAGGGTTCCCGTGCCTAAATCATCTGTTTTCAGATCACTGAAGCTTAAAACCGTTAACAAAGGCAAAGAACTATACAACAGAGAGGCTAAAATGCAGGTTTATCCTTTAATTTGAGAACTCAGCTACCTTTTTACAGAATTGGTGTAAACAGAAACAACCTTAGTGAATCAGTTGGAAGTTATATAAATATAGTGGATTTCAGAAACAGATCACAACTCAGAAGAACTCCAGTATCTTGCTTTTAAAATTCAAGTTTTTAACTTCTCACTAAATCACCTAATATTTCTGACTCAGAACTATGAATACATAATACAGAAACAATTTTAAGGCAATCAAAAGCTCAATATTAAACAGATGTAATTAATGGAACTAGTATTTATTGCATTATTTAATAGTATGTCAACAGAGACTAACGTATTAAGCAGCTTGCATTAAAAACTTTAATGTCAGTTCACTGTACAATCTTTCCATTCTGAAAAAAACTATAATGTATTCATTACAGCACACTGTCTATTTTCCGTTAATTAGCTTGATGACATTCCAAATGGCTATCCATTTTACACTACCTACTGCTTTTAAATTTAAGATAGAAATAAAATAGGCATACTTAATTGCAATTACCATTTTTAATATTTGAACTGGTATTTGAAAGTTGGTATACAATGCAGAAGTCTACAGAATCACAGAACGGTTGAGGTTGAAAAGGACCTCTAGAGGTCATCTTGCCCAGCTGCCTGCTCAGTGTGGGGTAAAGTAGAGCAGGTTGCTCATGTCTGTGTACAGTCAAGCCCTGAAAATCTGCAGAAATGGAGACTCAACAGCCTGTCTGGACAACCTGCTCCAGCATTCAATCATCCTTAAATTATAGAGAATATAATAAACTACTCACTTCACGTCAGCCATTATTCTGGTAAAAATAATAAAAGTCTCATTATTGTTGACAAAGGAAAAAAAAATAGCTAAATCATGTTGAAGATGTTGATTAGTCTCCTTAGAATGCTGGTCTATGAAT
>PPHD01002906.1:10145-23297 GCA_002909625.1 Bambusicola thoracicus
TTTTTTTTTTTTTTTTTTTCCCCAATAGTAGCTTTTTTCATGAGAGGGCTAGTGCTTGACACTGTAAAAATACATTGAATGCAATCCCTATGTCTAGTTCACAGTATGCCATCAAGGAAGGACAAAGAACCTCAAGTATACAGAGATATCTTCAATCTTCATAATTAGAAGGTATGATATTTACAAGGGTTATAAAGTAGACCTATTCCTTCTTTTTTTCTGGCTAAGCATAAGTACAAAAACTGAAACAAGCTAAGTTCAGCTTTCATTTTCAATTTTCTTTAACCATATTCTATATATATTTAACATAACATTTAACCTATTTCTTCTTTAAAAGAGTAATGGAGAAATAAGGCTCAGGTTACTAAGTGTAAATATAATTTTATTTTCTAAATTCTCGTGATAAAGAAAATTTTGATGAAACTGTACCATTTATTATATACATTAGAGTCAAAAGGCAGAAAGCCTATCTACAAAACCATTAACCATTCACATGATTTTTCCGGGCATGTCCACTTAGAGAAAAGACATTAGCATCACAGCCAAAACAAAAATTAACAGCTTTCTAATAAAGAATATGAACCATGTAAAGGCAAAATAAAATAACTACATCAATTAGAATAGATGTGGGATCTTTCTATTACCTCATAAAAGGCAGGAGCAAATCACAAGACTGAGTTTATAGAGTACTTTATCTGACAAAGGAAAAACAGAAAACAAATTTAAGACGTGGAGTTTACCACAATCTTTTCCTCTGAAAATTAAATATTAAGATTCATTCTTTCCACAGCTTTATACCTACAAAGCAGACTACATCATGCTTAATTTTCAAATTTATGTATACAGCCATGGAAGACAGCACACAAACTTTAATCACAACTGTCAAATTCTAATAATGATTTTGATAAAAACAACAAATGATTTTCCAACCAAACCACTTCTTCCATCAACCTCCTCCTCCCTCACCCCCCTTCACCCCCTCCCCCCCAAAAAAAACACAACGGTTTTTCAATACAATTACACTGTTTCATGAATCATAAAACTATAAAATAGAATTAGTTCTGTCATAAGATTACATTTCTACTAGGGCTTTTGCTGTATGTATTGGTTAGATACTTTGGTTTTTTCTACCTCCTGAGTTGTCATTATCATGCCAGTAGAAGAGTTTGATGGACAAATCTTAAGCATTCAAAGCACAGAACAGATATTAATTTATGTCTGAAACACTATGAATCAAGCAGGTATTTTACATATGGGGAAATCAAAGAAAGGTGAAGTGCTTTGTCTAACGGCTCTTGGAAGAAATGAGTAACAGTGCTATAATTAAAATTCAACATCAAAATTCATATTAATCCTTAAGACCTAACTGCATTTTTCAAAGTGCATGATTTGGAACATCAAAAAAAAAAAAAAAAAAAAAAAGAATCAGATCAGTCTTTTTTCTCAATACTCACATTAATGATAAAACACTGCATTCATCTTCTTCCCCTGTATTAGCATGAACAGTCATTCTTCTTAGAAATATAATTCACAAAACCATTTGGATTTTCAAGAAATATTTATAAACAAATCCAGGTCACAATTAAATTTTAAATTCTACATTTGATTTGGTCTATATTTCTATGTAATGAAAGTCTCAGAAAAAATCATGTACATGCCAAGTATGTTAGTATACCAACTTATACCACACTGATTTAATTAGTTTGCTTTCAATGCAAAGGTGCAGCACCTCAGCAATTATGAGATCGTTAATACAACAGAGCATAACAGCACCTTTAGAGGTCTTGTCTAACCTCTAGGCACACATATAACTCCCATTAAGGCTAATGGGAGTCACATGTGTGCAACCAAGGGAGAAGAGGCCCATTAAAACTGATACAACACATCCATTAATCTTCAGGTCACTCTTAAGGTCAAACATTATAAAAATGTTTATGAACGGTACTTACTAGGTATGCATAGTGGCTACTTTGGTTTTAGGACAGACCTGTGAGCAGTTAAGGCCATGGAAAATGTCTGCTTTAAAAGCATCACCATGTTTTAAGCAGTAGCATGGAAATTTGAGAATGCTTTTCTATAGTGAGAGAATGTTTTGCTATCATCTCCTGAAAGAATTAAGAGGATAGGAGCGACAGAAAAGGTTAGACACGATGAAAACCTTGTACAAAGGTATGCTCTAGCTTTTCATTTTTCTTCCACCTCCCACTCTTTCTTCATACTTCAGTCCTTTATTTGTGGTTATCTGCTGTAGGAAGCACATTAACTGCACTGACTAAATTCCTAATATGTGAAGTATGCTACAAAGACACTACAAATAAGATTGTGATTACTGAATCACTTGCAAACCACAACAATTCAAGCACTGACTGCAGGGTAGAAAGAGTTTTTAATGTTCTTCAGAGAAAGGTAATCTTAGTTTGCTACCCATTTCATTCTGCCTAGGTGAAAACCCTCTTTTTCAACACTGCAGTATAGTTCAGACAAGCATGATCATTCCCAGCTTAGAAAAAGCTAAGGGCACAAATTTCCAGACATTTCGTTCGCAAAAGCAGTCCAATCACAAATGAGTTTGCAATCTTCATCCACACTGAATCCTAGAGGAGAAAGAGATTTCTCAGGAGCATGAAGTCAGATGATCTCCACATGAACAGAGCAGAAGGAATTTAATATAGGGTCTCACTGCACAGAACTGTTATACACCAGTACAGCTCTTTGTGCCCTGAACAAAGAAGTGCTCTGTGCTTCTAATTCAAATTTGCTTTCTAAGCCAAAAATCATAGAATCTTTTGAGTTGGAAGAAACCCTTAAAGGTCATTTAGTCCAACTCCCCTGCAATGAACAGGGACATCCACAGTTAGATCAGGATGCTCAGTCTCACCTGGATGTCTCCAGATGCAGAGTTGTCTCCGGAGGTGGCTCATTCAGCCACCTCTCTGGACAACTTGTTCCAGTGCTTCACCACGCTTACTGTAAAAGTCTTCCTTATATTCAATCTATATCTCCCCTCTTTTAGCGTGAAATCATTTCTCCATATCCTCTCACCACAGACCCTGATAAAGAGTCTGTCCCCTTCCTCTTCATAGGCCCATATCAGGCATCCCAAGAGACCAAGCTATCTAATGGACTTTTCCTCAGCCAAGCGCACACTATGTTCAAACTTTTTATGTAGAAACAAAATCAGAAGCTGTAAGTGAACTATTTCCATACTTCTTTATATACTTTGCAGGTTAATCACTATCTGAGAAGCCAAGAAAGAGACCACAATCTACTTTTAAGACTTGCAAATATTACGCAGCTTTCCCCCAACAACCCTGTGGTGCTACTACCTGCATGTCCCCAGCAGCTACCCCTCCCAGACAGATAAAACACTCTGTGATTTTATTTGTCACTGTTACCAGCAACCCATCTATCAGCCACACACCGCGCAGCACTGGAGTAAAGCACTACTGCCTGCAGTGCTTACAGGCTGTTACCACATTTTCACCCCAGTCTACTGCATTCCTCCTCACACAAGCCTGTGATCTGTCAGTAAACAGTATATACACCCCTCAGCCCGCCTGCACGAGCCACAGCCGCAGCTCAGCAGGCCCCAGGCTGCTCGGTCTCGCCCTCCTACGTGCCCTGCTCCGAGGGAACCAAACACGGGTTCCAGAGCAAGCGGAGGTCGGAGCCGGTGCTCTCCGAGCACAGTTCCTCCTTCCCCAGCCTACTGAATTGCTCCAGGGGTCCAGCAGGAGAGCTCGCAGCCACCCACGCGACGCCCAAAACAACCACCTCCCACAAATGCAAAAAAAACACTCTAACCGCCACTGGGCCGCCACGGATCGGCATAGGTAACGCCCCGCCTCCCGCCACCTTCCATTGGCTCTTCAGCTTCATCCTTTGTCGCTTCATTTGCTCCGTGGCCTGCCAGTCAACCACCTCCGCGGCGCGAATGCTACCCTGGTGGCCATTCTAACGCGTCATCTCTATGCCCGAAGGTATTTCCTGTGCGGCCGCTCTAGGTGCTCACCTGTGGCATCTATCGCCAATGCCGGCGCCACTCTAGGCGGTGAGAGCCGGTTCTGTGAGTCGGCGGTGCGGGCTCGCAGGACGGGGTCCGTGGAGGCAGCCGAGTGGCGGTCCCGGCGGGCCTCCGTCCGTGCAGGCCTTCGCTAGGAGGCCTGAGGCAGAGCCGCAGAGGCTGTGCGGCCCGGGGCCCCGCGGCGCAGGTCAGTCGGGGCGCGGGATAAAGCGAGCAGGGCGGCGCAGGTCCTGCTGTCTGCCTGGGTCTTACACGGGGTGGCTCTTAGGACGGGCAAGCTCGGGGCCGGTTCCTGCTGGGATTAGCCCCGTGCCCTTCTTGTAAACGCTTTGCTTCTCGTAATGGCCTCTCCGGGCTTTGCAGTTCTGTGAGTGCCACTGGTGTTCTTTCCCTGCTGCCTGCCTCGCTGTGCAAGGAGGCTGTGAGTCTTCCAGCTAGGCTGAAAGCGTAAGGTAAGAGAGGAGTGAGCCTTAAAACATGTTCTGTAGAGAGGACGGTGCATTGAATTTTGGCAGAGATGTTTTTTCATCTGAGTTGTTACGTAGATTTCAGTTGAAATTGCAAAACATTTATAGAAAAATTCCCTGTAACTATGATATGCCTCAGTTCATGGCTGTTCTTTGCTAGGGGTGATAGTAAATCTTTTCCACTTTTTTTTTTTTAACCCAGTCTTGTACAGCCTGCTAGTGTTTAGTTGCCAACCAATGGCTTCTCCCAAAACTAATGCAGGTTTAGTTTGAATGGCCAAGTTATTTTGGCAGGAAGATGAATTCCAGTTCATGATACAGTTACTGCTGTGAACCAGAAGACTGTATATTTCCTTCCATCCAGATTTCTTGTATCACCATCTGACTGCTTGGCAGGAGGGAACAGTTCATCAGGGTCAAAGGTTGAAGTATGGCCACTAATGTTGTGAAAGCTGATTCCAGTAAAATAAAATAAAACAAAGTAAGCTGATAATTCTGAGACTGTTTTTATTCTTTATTCAGAGGTATTCTATCAGTGCTTTCTTCTACAGATGTTTTTTTCTCTTCGTGTCTCGGTTTCATCTGAACAGTTTTTCATCTTCTGCAGGGTGTTATCATCACCAGTTTATCTAATGAATGGATTAGCAGGAAAACAGCTGAGAAAAGCATCATTGCTGGGATATGAGTTAGAACAGAAAGAAGCTACTGAAGGGAGTAACAGGTCACACCTCTGAATTCTCCTGTTTAAATCTGTTCATGGGGCATGAAGTCATCAATTTCAGTTATTTGATCTGGAGTGGAGTGGATAACTTCAAAACTATGGGATCTGTAAATGAAATATCTAGAAGACTTTTTCCATATTTTTTGTAAAGGTGTAATACACCAGTAAGGCACATAATGTCAAGAGTATTGGAGGGATTTGACACTTACACTTCAGTGTTATGAAAATAGATGACTGTCATTATTAGAACACCTGCTTTGACAGCTCATACTCTTATAGGAATACCTTTTGGAATTAAAAAGCCATAGTATCTGCATATCCTGTTTTTGGAGAGAGTATTTCACCACTTAGATCTATATTGATGTTTGTGGACAGTGCTGTGCATGGCATACTATGCCACAAATAGACTAGTTCAGAATAAATTCAATTTCTGAAAAGAACTTAAATCCAATATCTTACTAACTTATATGTTATAGTAATGCTTCGAAAATAATACTTCTATTGCTGAAAGTTGTTAGATCATTAACTGTACAAATCTATTATTAAGGAAGAATCATTGTCATTACTTGTACTTCTAACAGTGTTTTAATAGTTTGTGCTTTTACACTTTAATTACACTTTAAGCAGCTGAAATAAGTTTTGGCCTACAGTTTTGCCTCTACTTCTAAATCCCTTTGGCTTCTTCCCGCCTTGGTCCAAATTTATGGTTTTTCTTATTGAGGTCATCCTTTCTAGAGCTTAGATGAAGAAAATTAATTCCCATTAAAACTTCAGTGAAAGTCTTAAAGTTGGCATAATTGGGTAAACAGTTTAAAATTAGACATCTCATTGAATGGCTAAATTTCTTTCACTCATGTTAAAGATGTTTCAAAACTGTGAAGTAACGCTGGTGAAATTAGACATTTCTAGATGAACTCATAGTCTAGTCTCTCAAGTCTGTCCTTAGAAACACTTAGAACAGCACAAGCACGTAAAATGCTATCCTTTGATCTTAGTTAAGAAAAGTTTAGTCTTTCAGATAATGGGCTTTCAGATGCTATGTAAATGCTTTCAATGATTAAAAGACTTTCAGGTAATGTGAATGATTTGCCCCATTTAATGTTGGGGGGTTAATGAGGATTCAACTAGCTATAACAAACAAGAATTTAAGGATTTGAACCTTTATCAGTGAAGTAAAACTGATTCAATTTCATTGTATAAGGAGAACTATTTATTGACAGATAATTATTTATAAATGCAAATAATAATTAATGGCTTTGTTGGCTGGTAAACTGTAATGTAAGTTAGGTTAATTATTAATATGTGTAGATAAAATGATCTGATTTGCTATATTCACTTTTAGCTATTGAGCATTCTAAAAATTCTAAATGGAGAAAAATTAACTAGTCTGGTAAAATAACTGTTTATAACTTTCTTTTTCATTCCAGACTGAATGTCTTTTGAGCAAGGAGAGTATTGTTTGTGAGGGAATTTTTTGTTGTTGTTTGCTTGAGAACTCTGTGCCTTTGTCTGCTTTTGGACATATATATATATATATATATTCGGACATATATATATTCGTCCTGAGACCGTGGATGTCACTTCTTTTGTTACTGAAGGAAGTGAGTCATGGAAAAGCTTTGATACTTACTGTGATTCAGGACGTGAGGGAAGCAAATGTTCCTTTTACAGACTAAATAAAATTCAATTAAAACTTGCAAACAGTTATTGATAATATATAAAGACTTCCTTAGACGCTTTGTAGAATGGAATGGAAAAGGTAATTTCTATGCTTCTGAAGATTTTGACACTGTTAATAATCTGAGGACCTCCATTTGTGGTTTTGACATCAAATGTTGTGGAAGTCAAGAAGGACATTTGATCTTCTCCAGTGTTTTATCTCTTACAGTGACATGTAGTGACAGTTCTGAAAACTGCTGTAGATTGCAGCAATCGGTAGAACAATTGGGAAGGAAAGAATGATGCAAGTTTGACTACAGAGTATCAATATCATATGCCTATATAGCAATCAATATAGATTATGTATATGTTGTAAAATGAGTAAAGGTGTAGGTAATTGAGGGAGAAGGAATGATGTCTGAATCCATTATTAACATGTATCCTGTTGTAGCAATCTAACACATGGTATTTCAGAAGTAAAACGTGTAATTACATGTTCTCACTTTCCCCAATTTTTCATACCTTTCACTAATTTTCTTTAATATATTCAAGTCATTTTAAAGCTATGAAGTTGAGAGTACAGGGAGAGAAAAGAAGGGAAATGAAGAGCTGTCTAGAGGAAAATTAGTCAGTTAAACTATGGACAAATCATTCAGCAGTGTCATATTGTGATGTAAGTAACTTATTACCAATGTTTTTCTTTCTGTGTTGGTTATAATGGCCTACATTTTTCTGGTGTTGCTTTTTTTTTTTTTTTTTTTTTTTTTAAATTTCATAGCACTGCATTTGCAGTTTCTATGATTATTTACTGAGATCAGAAATAAAGATCTGAAATCTGTCAAACACTGGTAAACTTTAGGCATAAATGCAGCTTCATTAAATTAGCTTGTAAACATGATTTGCTCTAATATCAATAAAGAAGCAGACAAACATGAATAATTTAACACTGAGAAATAACAGAAAAAAATGTTCTTTAAACATTATGAACTTGTTCAGTATTAACTCTGTAATTGAAGAATAAGATGTATTCTGTTACATTATCTTTAGTATGTGATTTCTAAAACTTGTGTGATATTTAGTGATTTTTGGAAAGACGTTTTCTTTAGTGTTTCTGTCTTTGATTAAGATTGTGTGGATAATGCATTTCTAATAAGGAAGTTCAGTATGTTTGTTTGTCCCAGTTTAGCTTTCATCACTTTTGAGCTTTGTGGTCCTTGGTAGAAAGCAATGCAGTGTTGTTCTTATTCAGTTAGTTACTGATACTAGTGCCTGCTTTCTCTGAGAGTCTGGTTTAATACTTATTTAAGTGTTAATATGCAAGCTTACAACCCTGAACTTCGGGAGATCAAACTTTAGTCTGTTCAGGGATCTGCTTGTATGAGACCCACACAATAAGGCTCTGTAGGAGTCCAGGAAAGTGGAGTGTTGTTCAAGGACCATGTCCGTAAAATGCAAGAGAGGTCCATTCCAATGTGTAGGATGTCAGCCAACAGTCCTGCATGGATGAACAAAAAGCTCCAGGCAAAACACAAACAAATAAATAAGGCAGTATATAGACAGTGAAAGGGACAGGAGAGGTATAGAGGCATTGTCTGAGCATGCAGAGATGCAGTTTGTAAATTCAAAGCCTGCCTGGGATTGAATTTGGTAAGGGAAGCCAGAAGTCACAGGCTTCTATATTGGTGGCAAAAAAGGAACAGGAAGACTGTGAGCCTTCTGCTGAATGAGGTAGAAACCCCGGTGACGTATGACATGGAAAGGGCTGAGGTACAGGGAGGTATGTGCCCTTGGCAGAAGGGAGAGGATCAAGTCAGAGAATACTTGAGCAAACTGTACTTGAGCAATACCCCTGCGTGCTGAGAGACCTGGCTAAAGTCATGGTGAGGCTACTCCCAATTGTCTGAAATATCATAGTAACTGGAGAAGTACCTGAGGAGAGGAAGAAGACTGGTGTCACTCTCATTTTCAAGAAGGAACCAGGTAACTGCAGACTCACCAGCCTCACCTTGATCCCTGGGCAGGTGATAGAACACAAATCCTAGAAACAATTTTCAGACACGTAAAGGTCAAGGAAGTGATCAGGACTAGTTGCATAGATTCACTAATGCTGTCTCCCATAATGCCGTCATAGAAAATCTGTTTATATGTAGGCTGGTTGAGAAGACAGGGAGGGGGATTGAAAACTGACTGAACAGCCGGGCTAAGAGGATGGTGAGCAGTGGTGCAAAGTTTTTTAAGCAGTCAGTAAGTAATTAGGAGCATACCCTGGGGTTTAATACTGTGTCTTGTTCTATTTAACATTTTCATTAACAATCTAGAGGATTAGGCAGTGGGCCTTCTGTTATTTTGCAGATTATACCAAACTGGGAGGTGTGTTGGATCGGCCAGAGGGCTGAGCTGCCATTCAGAGTGATGTTGACATGCTAGAGAAATGACCTGAAAGGAACATCATCAGTTCAACAGGGCGCAGTCCTGATTTTTGAGGGGAGATAATCTTGTGCATGAGTGTATGATGATGGCCAACCTTTTGGAAAGGAGCTTTGCAGAATAGGGCCTGGAGTTCTTGTTGAACACAAGCCAACAGTAGGGTCTTGCCATGAAGGTATCATAAAGATATCCTACGTTGAACTAAGAGGAGTATTAGCAGATTAAGGGGGGTGGTCAAGGTTGAGCATTTTTTCAGTCTCCTCAATACTGGTAAGGCCAGACCTGGAGCGTACTGTCTCCTTGGCTCCCCAGTAGAAGAAAGATGGGGGAACTCCTGGTGAGGGTTCAGTGAAGGCCTATAAATACAGTAAGGGGACTGGATCATTTCACATATGAGGAAAGGTTGAGAGAGCTAGGACTTGTAAACCTGGAGAGGAAAGGGTTTAGGATGAAACTCATGGAAGCATATGTATACCTGCAGTGCAGGTGCAAAGAGAGCAGAGCCAGGCTCTTCTCAGTGGTGCCTCTGGACAAGAGGCAGCAAACACAATCTGCAACATGGAAATTTCTCTCTGAGCTTGAGGGAGGCACTTGAGTACTGTGCGGATGATGAAGCACTGGCGCAGATTGCCTAGAATTGCTGTGGAGTTGTCTTTGAAGATATTCAAAAGCTGAATGAAATAAGTCCTGGGCATCTTGCTCTAGATGTCCCTATTGCGTTGGACATCGTAAGTTTAAAATAAACACACTGATCCCTTTCTACTTTCCCCTATTGTCATGTGTATTTTATTTAAAAAAAAAAAAAAAAAAGAAAAAAAAAAGGGGGGGTTTGGGAGAGCAATTCAGAATTTTTGTTGTGTTAGCTCGCAGTAAATACACAAACAGTATTTGTCAACCCACTAGTGGAATTTTGCAGGCATATTTTAAGAAATTCAGAAGGGGAAGTCCTTTTTTATTACTTCAAAACGACAAATAAAAAACCTCCTTACTCGCAAGCCTCAAAAGAGGCACATTTTTCCGTAGATCACTCAACTCCATCCTGTAGGTTCTGTGAAGTGTATGTTGTTCCTACACATTATACACTTAGATCTGTACAAAAACACTTAGATATGTGTGTAATTAGCTGATGTTCGTATGGCCAATTAGGATCAGTCTCTCTCTATCAAATGTTAATGTGTGTTTCCCCCTAATAGTGATTGGTTTCTAAATGTGAACTTTCCAGGCACGGGATCTGAATTCACAAAATTCTTAGAGCATAGCAAGAGTGGCTTTAAAATTTCAGTGACTTCACATCTGTTGTGTTTATATCACAGTCTGCCTGGGAAAAAACCTGTCTAAAAATGTTCTCTTTGCCAGCGCTTATCTCCACAGTCTCAATGTCTGCTAATATTGGCTGTGGAACTGGGAAAGAAATAATCCAAGTCCAAGTTCTAAGAAAACTTGAAAAATACATTCAAAGATAATATTCTTTAAAACCACTGTTATTAATTCTATCAGCAGAGGAGTAGACAGGAGATATCACAGTAGGGGGCTGGCATAGAGTACGGGACTTTTCCTCAAAAGGAAATTAACAGACAGCCATGACTCTGTGGGGCATTACTAAAGCATGAATGGGAGTCCATGCCGGAATTGCAGAAAGACAGCAGAATATGTCAGAGACAATTGCATAGTAAGGAAGTTGCTATCCTTCCACTCATGATACATGTGTGCAGTGGATTCTAAAATGCTAATGAAGTTACAGGATTGAAGAGTGTGTGGTGAAAGCATATCAGTCTTTTCACTTGTGCTTAAAGTTACTGTAATTACTAAGTAATAAAACTGTCAAGATTTGGGGACAGTGAACATGTCTAATTTTCCCAGCATCTATATTAGTCACTGTGTATGCCAAACATTTCAAACTACAGTCATATCAGAGAAGTAAGAATTGGGAGGAGTTGAATAGTATTCTTTATGTAGAATAGCCTCTCACCTGCAAGACTGCATGAGTACAACAGCTGACTTCTATAAGTAATTCTTTTGTTTTAATTCTCATAAGACAGGAAAAATTTTAATTATTCTGATTTACAGTGTTTTGATGTTTGCACATTCAAGAAATCTGGTTTGTAGACTAAAAGAGCATTTCTACTAGTTGTATTGGTTTGTTTCTTTTTTCATCTCACAGCTGACTAGTAGAAGATGTGAATGTGATGCTGAGATTCAGAGGCAGCCAGTCTTGTGGTTACCCGTTTATTTCCTGACCCCCATGCTCTTCTTACTTATACTGAAGAGGTCTCACCAGACACTGTGCTCACCTGTTTGTGTACCAAATGTAGAGAAAAACAAATTGAAACAGGTTTGTTTTCTGCTACTTTAACATACTAGAACAGTTCAGCATGTTCTAGTTCAAAGTGTTGCGTCTAGCCTGTTAGAAAAGGTAGCAATACCTACTTGAATGAGGATGGGATGAAGTGATATAGCTGTTAGAAACCACATCATCTTTTCTGTAGAACTAGAGTTTAAAAAAATGTACACAAATGTCAGATAAAATGCTGTTCTTCATCTTTCCAAATGCATAGTTTTTGATTACATAAGACCAGAACTTAAAACTGACAGTGAACAGACTTATCTTTCAATTAATGAGGGACCTTGGCTTTAACATAGTGTAAAAAAGTTATGCTTTCGTTTTATATGCAGTACTCCTTTTGGTACAGATGTGGACAAAAGTTAATTCTGAGTTAACTACACCTTACAGATTCTACCATCTAAACTAGTATGTTCTTCCAGTAGAAGGTTGAAAGACATTGTGTTTCTGCTGTGCAGTATGTGGATCGGCATTGCTTCACTTTCATACCACTAAATATTCATAACTTGGAGTTTCTCTGCATATGTACATAAAAAGCAAGAAAAATGAAACAAAATCTGAGCAATGACTGTTTATGCAAAAAATGAGGCTAAGGTATGTTTCATGCAAAATTTCAGGGTTCTGTTGTCTGTATTAAATTGTGCCTGGGTATGTGGAACAGGCATTGCTTCTGAATCCCTTTTCAATATCTTCTCAATCTTCATCCTTGCATTTCCATAACTGTTTGGTGATCCATCCATACAGGTCAGAGAGGTAGAAGCAGAACAGAAACACAGCAGATCTGTGAAATGGGAATTTAAGCTAGGTAATGCTTTTTTTTTTTCTTTTTTTTTTTTTTTTAAATAGTATCAAATGGAAGAAAGGCAAGGAGGCTGTAGAAAAGATGCATAAAATTGGCATTGGCAGTGTGCATGATAAATAAGACTATGTGAGATCCAGAGCCTTTATAACAGTGAGAAACAAATATTACATAATTTAGTACACATAAGGTCTGCTTTTCAGGTAAGTAACAGTAACCAGCACATGAAGAATTATGGCCATAATTGCCCACATGTGCTAACAACCAATTGTCCATATTCTCTGAACCATTCTGAAAAGGAGCTGCATATCTTTGCTACGGTGAGTTGTTTTACCTGTATAACACGAAGTATGGCACATCTGCAAATTCTTCCATCCTTTTTACTTTTACACATGCAGTACATTAGAGACTTTCATTCATCTGTCCTTAAAACAGAACCTGGTATCCTCATCATAAAATCTCTTAAAACGCAAGGATCTCCCTGTCATCTGCTGATGTGATCATCAGTGGCTGAGAATTACTTTTGTAGTACAAGGGATCAGCAGGAAATGCAGTGGTATGTTTCCAGACAATTCTTGTTACCTGCTGCTATTTTTGAAAAAAGAACATCAGTACTGCATAATGGGTATATATTTTGGCTCTCCATCTTACTGCTCAAGGTTTTGTTTTGTTTTGTTTTTTTGAAGCCTTTTTTTTTTTTTTTTTTTTTTTTTT
>PPHD01002906.1:23317-33608 GCA_002909625.1 Bambusicola thoracicus
TCTCTGAACCATTCTGAAAAGGAGCTGCATATCTTTGCTACGGTGAGTTGTTTTACCTGTATAACACGAAGTATGGCACATCTGCAAATTCTTCCATCCTTTTTACTTTTACACATGCAGTACATTAGAGACTTTCATTCATCTGTCCTTAAAACAGAACCTGGTATCCTCATCATAAACAAAATCTCTTAAAACGCAAGGATCTCCCTGTCATCTGCTGATGTGATCATCAGTGGCTGAGAATTACTTTTGTAGTACAAGGGATTCCTTGCGATAACACTTCTTGATGTTGTCCTTTCATTGCATGGGGCTGTTCCTTTCTAGTTAACCATCATAGCCACAGCTCTGTCAAATGCTGCAGCTGAACCCTCCTCGATTTTGATTTATCAGCAGGAAATGCAGAGGTATGTTTCCAGACAACTCTTGTTACCTATTTTTGAAAAAAGAGCATCAGTACTGCATAATGGGTATATATTTTGGCTCTCCATCTTACTGCTCAAGGTTTTGTTTTGTTTTGTTTTTTTGAAGCCTTTTTTTTTTTTTTTTTTTTTTTTTTTGGAAAGCCTCCAATTGTCATGCAGCTTATTGTGTCAAGCTTTTGAGTTTTTTTAAATCTTCAAATTAATGGAAATCAGCAGCAGATAGCTTTAATTTAGTACAGCAGGGAATGGGAATTTACACATGGAACTGTTACATCCATGTAGAGATGAGTTTGCAATTTGACATACTAAGGAAAAGGATGACAAAGAAGAGGAAATAAGATAGGGGAAGAAGAGGAAATGGGATATGAGATAAAGAATAGCAACGGAGTATATGACTTGTTACATGCTTGTCTTATTTATTCTATTAAATTAAAAATAGGGCCATATACAGAAAGTTGGAAAGATTATGTTATCTGTGCTCGTTATGTTTCAGGAAATGCAAATGTAGTGTGAACTTTTATTCTTTTAAATGTGACATCACGGGCTTAACAAGGTAATTGCTTAAATATTAGTTGTGCGGTAATTAGAAACTCTGATTTAGTTTGATATAGTTCTTTGCATTTAAGGTATTTTAAGAGTGCTTGACTGATCAAAGATTTTTTCAAGTTCGTGGGAACTCTTAGCATTCAATCTATCTTTAACACTGGCCAGTATATTCTCAGTGCTAGCATTCATTGAGAGAACATATTGCATTTATACAAGATTTTCAGTTTTCGTCAAATACTGGCAGAAATGATTGATGCACACCTTGTAGAAGTGCAGCACTTTCCTACTGCTCTTCATTACTGTTGTATCAATTCTAGCTTTTCTGAACTGGTTTTGATTTTGGAACTCGAAGCCTTAATAATTTGGCTCTGTCAGGTTGTTTATGGAAAGAAAAGTCAATGTGCTATTGGTATGTTTTCTTGCTATCTCCAGGCATTCATCAGTTGTTAATCTCTTGTATTCTGTTTTATGAAATCTGAATTTACTGAGTTAAAGTTGAAACTGCAACCTACAATTTGAATTTATTTTTGTCTTGTGCTCGGTCTTCTGACATTAAATGTTAATGTTGTGGTTTAATGCTGGTAAGCAGCTAAGCACCACACATGCTCTCATCACCCCTCCTCAGCATGACTGGGATAAGGGCAGAAAATGAATAGCATGAAAACTTGAATGCTTGATATAAAAGTAGCTTAATACATATATTATTAAAAAAAACAAACAAACAAAAAAAAAAACATGGCCACACATGGATTCAAAAGTGCAAAAAGTGTTCTTGACTTCCCATGAGCAAGTGAAGTTCAGTCATTTTCTGGGAAGCAGGGCTTCACTGTAGCAGTAGTTTCAGGAGACAACTGCCTTTATAATGAATGTCTCCCTTTTTCCTTCTCTGTGGCCTCCACCCCTCACTTTTACTTCTGGACTTGATGATAGTATGGTATTGGGTTATCCTTTTGGTCAGTCTAGTCTGACTGCATCCCCTCCCAGCCTCTTGCCCACCCCCTGTCTCCTGACCTTTGTGGAATCTTGGAGTGATAGTCCAATGCTGTGCCAGTGCTGCTCAACAAAGCCAAAGCATTGGTGCGACATCAACATTTTAGCTCCAACTCCAAAGCACAGCATTGTATAAGCTGCTGTGTGGAAAGTCAGCCATCCCAGCCAGACCCAGTACAGTAGAATTCTGGAATTTGTTACTTGTAGCTTGATCAAACTCCTTAGTTTGGGGGGAAAAAAAAAAGAAAAAAAAAAAAAAAAAAAAAGTCCTCTATGGCATTCATTCAGTCTTTACTTATAAAAGTAGTTCTGTTTCTGAAGAATATCACAAATAAGTAATGTCTCCCGTGATTGCAGTGTAGAGTTGATTTTTCAATTAGTGTTTGTAGTTATTCCAAATAATGTTTGTTCTTCACAAAATGACAGCTATTTAGCTGAAGTACGTAGAAATCCAAACAGTGATGTAAAATCAATCTTTTGTAAGGTTATTTGAAGTACTGATATGGTTATCAGATAGTTTTATAGTGATTAAGAAAGAGTACAGTTGGGACTCTCCATTAGACTTTGTTCTGAGGATACTTCTCTATGTTTGAAGAGAGAGAAGGAAATGAAAATTAATGATAAAACATGAGATTTTGAGCAACTGAGGTCTAGGTTTTGTGTTTTATTATGAGGGCTGCATACAGAGTTTGATTTCACATCTTTAATCTAAAGTTTATTGATTTCAGGCTTGCATCTAAACCATTCTCTGCTATTGACACAATGTAAGAGATGTTCCATTTGGCGCTTAGAATTAAAAAAAGAAAATTTTTTTTAGAAAAATGAAAAAACTAGTAAGTGAGCATCTATTTTAGGTTTGGCTCTGACTTAAACGGAAGAATTACTTGCAAATGGAAAAGTAGAAGGGAATTTTCTTTGGAAGTGACTATAAAATGTTAGATTCACTGTAAGAAGCTTAGGGGAAAAAAACTTTCAGCAATTGCAGAGCTCTTTATGGCAGTCTTTGGACTGTGGAATAAGGCTATTCAGGCTAATAAGTCTGTTTAAGTGCATGTCCCATCGTTTCTTAATGTTGAGATAGTATTTTAGTTCATAAACCAAAATAAATGTTAATGGGGTATTATGTAGCAGTTATTTTTTAGTAGTCTGGTAATCAAAGATTTGTGTGAGCAAAAATAATGCAACATGACTAGGGGTGTATGTAAAGAAATAGCATAAGAATGTAAAGGTAAGAATGAAATAAATAATAAATGTTAAATTATTAAGCACCAGGAAAAGAATCAATTAAAGGGTTCAACAGGTCTTAAGAAAAGTCATGAAGGGATAAGTCCATTACCTTGGTCTGTTACTTGATAAGAAATTGGAACAAATAACAGATTTCTGAAGGTACATATTGTGGCCAGCTGCTCCATAAAGTTAATTCTAGAAAGGAAGTAAGTGTGGAATGAAAGCATAGGAAGAATAGTCTTACTGTAGATGTGCTAAGGTGCTAAATCTTAATAAAATTCATCATAGTATGATGGAGGAATTAAGCACTCCTGTTTTTATTTATTTATTTAATGTCCCAGAGGGTGGAAATAGCCAGTAAAGTGACAGAGATCGTCTGTGTCTTTGTTACTCTGTTCTTTTATTATGGGAGTTACTGAACCTGTTAGTTTCAATTCCAAATTAAGGTTCAGGAATAGGTATTTAAGCAACTAATTTGTATCTAAAAGTACTCAGAACAGAAACTGTAGAACAACCAAGATGGTTTGACGTGACATATTGGTGAGGAATCTCAATCTTCATCTCAAAGGAAGGATGACAAACTTAGTAAGGGAAAACCATTTAGGTACAATACTGCTTGCTTTCAATTTTATTTATTTATTTATTTATTTGACTCTCATAAGCAAACTGGGGAAGTATTAGGTGGTGATATTATCAGCATCAAGTTGGAAAATTACCTTTACAGGGTAATTATCTATCCTATCAAGATGAAAAGGCATTAATGAGATGGATAATTGAAGAGAACACATACTTACAAAAGTAACGTATGTTACAAAGTTGAAGAGGAATTGTAAGTTTTTCTTTTTTTTTTTTTTTCTTTGAACATAAGGTCTAAATCCAAAATACTCTTGGTGAATTAGCGAGAATCTCTGAAGTCAATGAGATGAAATGCAATGCAGGCGGGTTTGAAGCACTGCATATAAAAGGAAAAACTTAGTTACATGAATATAAATCAGGAAATAATTACTCAGTAAAATGACAGAAAAGGATCTGAAGATACTGTAGACCTCAATTTACATACGAACTAAGCTTCTGAGGGGAAAAAAATATATATTTTGGAGGATAATACCAGACATGTTGTAGGAAATAGAATATTGTCTAGTTTGGCAATTTAGCTATATGTAGTTGGTCTTCTCACTTTTTCCTCTTGAGAAAATGCAGGGAAACTGGAAGTTATTCTCCATTGTTATGCTTTTCTTCTACGAAATGAAAACCAACTTTATTTTTAATAAGAACAATTTATATTGAATTTGAGGGGGGAAAAAATCACCCTAGTAATGATAATATAAATTACTAGAACAGGCAGCAGAAGTTCTGGATTGTGCTTTCTCTGTAGTTAAGTATCTGTCTAGGTATTCCTGAGTCCCCATCCATGCAGAGTTAGAATTAGGCAGTTCTTTCTGGTCCCATCCATCTCTCCACGAGTACAGTGATCAGACTTCATGTTTTGGTTGGACAATAAGAGATTATGTAAAATAATTAAATCTTGAACTCATTGAGGTGACCAGGATGCTACTTCTTTTATGGTAGACACTGTTTTAAGTTGGAGCAGAAAGGAACAATGTTGAGTTTTGACTTAATAAAGTATATTTTTATTTGGTTTCCATAGAAGTGATTTATTAAATGATACTTATAAAATACTATGACACCTATGCATATAATGTGTCTGTCTATTAATTCTGATGCTAGAAAAATGGGGAATGAGATTCCACTAGCGCTGAGACAGTAGGTACCCTTTGATTACTCATCCATAGTAGAATAGCCCTGTGGGGAAAAAAAATAGCACTCTAGAGATTACTTGGATTTGTATGTTTCTGCAGGCAAAGTTTACAGACCTGTAAATTTAAATGTAGAATTTTTGTAGGCATAATACATTGACAAATATGCCTGCTGGTAATACATCTCATACTGATAGTCCCAGAACAAGTCAATAATAATGCTTGTATTGATAGCAGCAATGCAGGGGATGTTACTTGGTATTATAGCTAAAATCCATGTTATCTCTTTAATCATAATTACATTAATATTGGCAGGCTGTTGACAATACTCACATTACTATTGATAGATTTCTGTCAATAACATGTTACCAAATAAAATATATTCATTCGTAATTTGCACAATGCTCGATAACAGCATTAACGTATACCAGGAAAAATTCCTGTTTCCTTGGTGATCTACAGTTTTTTTGCAGTTGTTGTACGGAGTGTTGTGCTGTACAAGTAGGATTGTTGACAGACACAACATAGGTTAGTTAAGACAGAAAAGCTCATATTACTTTTTTTTTAGAGGGGTCAGTGGGGGTTCAAACTTCTAGTTCTATTAAGCAATACCTGTGATGGTGTAAAATCAAGAGTGAAAATTTAAAGTAGTAATCTTTAGTGTTTTGTCTTAAGAATTAACTAACAAATTAATCACTCACAGGCCTTTTTGTTTTTTTGCTTGTTTGTTTTGTTTTTAATCTTCACCTAATTTTTGGTTGTTCAATTCTGATCATATCAGTTACATATGATGGCATTGTGAACTGAGCATTGATATTTGTCTCTAGTTATTGAATCTGCAATTCTGAGTTTTTAAGTTGCAAATAATTTATAAATAGAGTAAATAATAAAAACAGTAAATCCTCACAAACAGGATTGCACAGGAGGAAAACTAGCATCCTTTTGATCGTCTGTTAAGCTCAGCACAATATGGAGTTTAAATAAAATGAACTGATACTTAGAGTCTGTGTTTCTGGTATTATGTTTTAGGGGAGAGAACAGATTACTTATTTATTCATATGTACCAGAATTTGTGATCTCAATACGAAATGAAAAATCTTAACAGAATTTTGAGAGGATTTCATTTAGATGAAGTAAAAAAAATGAAACATTTTTTAGTTATTTTATAATTATTATCACTTAAAGAAGTAGACATTTCTTTATATATTTATATAATAGATATAGATACCAAATGAAAATTCCTTAGAAAATAGGGAAAAAAGACAGAATTTATGCATCTTCTCTGAATAAATAGTTGCTGCTATCCAGATCAACAGGGCTTTTGAAAATATTGTTCATAGGAGAATATGCATTTCAAATTTTCCCTTTAAATGTTTGTGTTTTTGAAATAGGTAATGTGTCTCGGGTGGAAAATCTTCTGTGTAGGTGCAATTAAATCTTAAATCAGTTCTGAAGCACGTATAGTCTGCAGCACGTTACTTCAGTGTGTGTGTAACAGTGAGTATGCTAAAATGGGCTTATGTGTTAAAGTTATATGGATATAATCTTTAAGTAACTCACAGGGTCTTTTTAACAGCCATGATCTATGGCAAAATTGGTATGCTTAGTAGCAATCAGAATGACTGGGAATTATGTCCAATTTTATTGCCTAAATTGAGAATTTGTGTCTAATTCTTGATCAGAAGGAAAGATCTCTATATATAGAAATATTATAAGCATAACTTAAAGAATTTTAGAGGATTTTTTTTTTTTAATTTCCTGCTTATGTTTCTGCTTGTCACCCTTCCTTTTTCATAGTTGGCATAAAAGTGACTTTGCAGTTGAATAAAAATGCCTTCTATTTGTTTCTATGGAAACTACAACAGATACAGTGAGCACAATAACACTGTGTGATTGAGCAAATTCTCAGATACAGAACCCTGTCTTTCAAAACAGTCACTGCTATTTGCTGTGGATTTTCACCACTGGTGAACAAGAGCCTGCATGCAGCACTCAGAAACATCTGCACCAGTGGAGGTTGACCCACTGTCACAGCTGCTGAAATGCACCACCCACCAGCTCACTGTTCTCACACACACTGTTTAGTCTTCATAAACATTCAGCAAGTGTCAGTAAACGTCGGTGGGTACCATTTTTTCCACACGAAGGAATTTGGTTACACACCTTTGCTTCATATGGACTTCCATGTCAGATACCGCTTTATCAAATACCTGCCTGCTGCCATCTGTCACATGGCAGCAACATATGAAGAGGTATCGGTGGGAAGATCCAACCTTAACTGCCATACCACCAACACCTGCCTCTGATGTCATTGGCCAACACAGTAAAAGAAGACGCATTACTTTTGGAGCATCCCTCCTACATATACAGAGAGATTCACAAAGCAGTCAATAGCATGTAGCCCAAGCGTAGGCTGCGTAAGGGGCAACAAAATACTACAGAGGCGAGGGCACAGCGCAGTGATGACTGCCTCTTGCACCCATCCCACGTGCTCAGTTGAATAGATAACCATGTGTCTTGCATGTTGCGTGTACTTGTGCCACTTAGCAAGTAAAATGCAGTGATTATAGATAGTAATATTTTAAACTATCTTTGCCCATTTAAACATTGTCTTGTGACATGCAGTCTAGAAGAAATATGCTGCATACTCGTGCTGACAAACCTGATTTTCAGTATCTGTAAAAGCTCACCAAAAGTGTAAAATAATTTGTGATGCTTTTAATTAGTTTTGCAATATGTATTTGATTAGTGTTTTGCAAAAGCAAGATCAAATATCCCACAAGTTTAATGCTTTTTTGTTGCTCTCCTGTTTTAATTAAAAAAAAAAAAAAAAGCAAAATAAGTTTTGTTACTTATTATATACATTAACTATATTCTATAGGTGGCCCAAGACAATTTCTCTTCACTCGGCACAGCCCAGGCAAGCCAAAAGGCTGGACACCTATGCTCTAGACAAACTGTTCTGGTGCTTAACTGCTCTCACGAAGACAGTTTTTTCCTTATGTCTGGTAGGAATTTCTCATATTGCAAGACATGACCAATTGCCTCTTTTTCTTTCATTGTGAATCTCACAGAAAGGTTTGACTTAATCTTCTCTGTAACCTTTAGATAGCGGAAGATAACAATTAAATTGCTTTTTTAGCTACCTTATCTTCAAGTTAAACAATCTGAGTTCTTTCAGGCTCTCCTCATATATCATGTATTGGGGCTCCCCAATGTTATTAGTGTCTAGACTCTTCAGTTTGTTGACATTTCTCTTTTACTGGTGATAGAAAAGCAGCAAAACTGGATGCCAGCATAAAGCCAACAGTGCCAAGCAGAGGGGAATTAGCACATCCTTCATTCTGCTTACGGTCCTCCAGGCATTACTGTTGTGAGGGTGCACTCGTGATTGTTTTCAGCTTGCTCCCTACCAGGATTCCGGGGTGCTTTTTTTGCAAAGTAGCAATCCCTTTGATCTGCCCCTGGACTATAGTCATACATAGGTTTTCATGTTATTTTGTGATCTGTTGTGCTCCTATGTGTTTAGCATGTTTTCCTTGAACTTCAGGAGGTTCCTGTTAAGCTATACGCATTTACTGAGGTTTCTTTGAATAATTTAGCCACACTAATGGAAAAAAATCTGCAGAGTGTCATGGTTTTATGATTTTTGGTTATCAGTATTCTACATCACAACATCATGCAGTGTTCTGGGAGCTATTGCTTTAGTTCTGGGTACCTGAAGAGAAGAAGAACTATGTTCCCCAAGAGCCTCTTCGAGTGACCAAGAGCCTTTTCGGGTATTGTTATCATTCCTGCTCAGGGGACCAGATATGGGTCATCTGACTCGTCCCTTTTTCACCCCTGCTCATCTTGTGATTGCTGCCAGACTGCTGCTGCTGCTCCTGACCGCTCGCAAGGCCTTAGTGATAGCGTACCGTTGGCTTTTGGACAATCTTTCTCTCAGTTATTTTTGATTTGTATTGTATTATAGTGTGTTATCTTGCATATTTAGTAAATTAGTTTGTTCCTCCTCAGATCGTTGCCTCTGTTTTTAATTGTTCTGGGGTTGCCTGGGTTTCCCTTCCCGGAGGCGTGGATTCTGTGGAATCCTTCCGCCCCACTAGTCACGGAACCGGGCCGGACCAGCCCATAAACCGTCGACAAGAGTTAGCCTACTTATTTATATTTAATCTACAAAAGAAGTATCTCATAGCACTTGGAGTAGTGGGAGACAACTGGAAAAAATGATTGAGCTGATAGAAAATAGTTTTAGTGGATAATCTGTGGGCATAGAAGTTGTTTGATGAGATGGCTATTTTGAATCCATGTAAGCTTTTGAAGGGGGTTTATATGTGTTGCAAATTGTGTAGAATGAGAATGAGAGAGTAACTGAAGTGGTTAGATGAGTATGAAATTAGTAGGAGCGACTGAGGTATTAGAAGAAATGAAGAAGACATTAGATTTTAGGGGCTGCACATAAATATCATGAGACTGAAGGGACGGGTTCTAGCGTAGATGGTCAGAGACTAGGGTTCCTAAAATGGTAGTGAGGTAAGAAATAGGGGGTAGTAGGGTCTATAGTCACTTAGGCTGGACTCACTGAAAAGATATGGCAAGATGCAGTAGGGACTGGATTGTTCCCATGACCAAAGCGAAGGAGGTCAGTTTCTGTGGTGATACTGAATAGCACTTTCCAAACAAACATCCTATGCATCAGTGCTTATTACAGGAAGGACAGGTGTGTGGCTCAGGCTTGGTGTACCTTTATATAGTAGCTTGTCAAGGAGGTTGATGGCCCAGGGTGGGTGGCCTTATGCTGACTTCAGTCATACTTTGCTTGCTAATGAGGATGGAAGGGTTTAAAGAAATCAAGTGGGCTATCCCATGCTCTACCCAGGTATCCAGTCATAATTAATTGGAAACCACTGTTGTACTGCATGCATTAAGAAAAAGATTGTATTTCCTGTGAGCTTTGCACAGAATTTTCCTTAAGAACATTATCAGTTGTAGGTCATATTTCTATAGGTGTAGAAAAAGAGATAATGTAAAAAGTATTTTATACTGGGTTTTAAAACCTTTGGTGCACTGTTCCAGGACAGTGTTATTGCTTTGGGGGAGTTTTTGCATTCTTAGTATCATTCGCAGCCTTTCATGTATAGAGTCCTATACAACATCATTTATTCAAATTACTGTGTTATACCAGGTTTTCCTCTTGCAAATAGAAATTGAAACATCTTCTTTTGTACTTTCTTCAGAAGATTGTTGTCTGTCTTCTATACAAGAATCTCCTTTAGAAGCTGAAGCACATTGCATGCTACCTGAAATATACCCCTTCTCCAAAATCCTTGTTGTATACAGACAAAAAAA
>PPHD01002907.1:0-11165 GCA_002909625.1 Bambusicola thoracicus
GCAGGGGGGTTGGAGATTTGTGATCCTTGAGGTCTCTTCCAACCCAGGCCATTCTGTGATTCTGTGATCTCCAGCAGCATTGGAAAAACAACAACTCCTTTTTTTTCCAGGGGAGTGACTCCTATCTACTTTCACTGTTGCAGCAATTCACTACAAATGCTATACCCCATAAAGCCTGAAATCATCTCAGGCAGGGTAATCAATTAACTGGAATTAAAAGAGTGACAGACAGTGTAGGTCTGTAGGAAGATCTTAAGATATTCTCAGTGGAATAATTCATACTAGTGAAAACTTCAGTATTCTGCTGCTCTACACTTTTACCTTTCCAGATTAGAGTAAGGTCAGAATGATTACAAAAAAAGCCACTCTTTTGTTTTTTTTTTTTTCTGTTTTAAATCCCAGATATTTTAGAAATAATCACTATTTGGACATATAATAGAGTAAAACCTGGAATACTCACATGGAAAATCCCCATTTTCCTTACAAAATCTTTTTTTTTTTTTCCTTTTTTCAATAATAATCAAACCAACAGAGATGTCATTTATTTTTCCCACACACACAGAACAGACATTGTCAGCAGCAACAGTGAGAGGCTGCTCAGGCTTTGACAAGCCCAGTGCTCAAATTATCACAATCTACTATTCAGCAAGTGAACAATAGAACAGAAGCAGGACCTCAACAAAGGGGGATGCTGATCCTCCACAGTATTACCCGCTATGCAAGGAGCCACAAAGGTTTGAATAGAGGTTTATACAAGCACTAAGAAGAAAGACAGAGGTAGCATATCCATGCCTGAAAGATGAAGATTAAAAACTTGAAAGCAAACATTTAATCAATTTTAAGCATGCTCCCAAGTGAAGAAAATCCCACGTTTAGTATCTTCATTCCTAACTCATTTACCTCTCTATTTCTCCCCTCAAAGTAAAAACCATCCAAATCCATTCTATCAAAAAAAAAAAAAAAATTCCTGGAGTCTTAAGAAAGTATGCAGCAAGAATATTTGTACAGTTAACAATTAGTTCAACTCTAATATCGCTTCCCAACTTGTTTTATATAAGAACGTTAATGCACTTGGATTTTCAATGCTATAATCTAGTTCCATCTAAGTAAAACAGAAGTGATTCCTGGCACTTGGAAAAGAAACCAGCTTTCATTCTGTTCAACTGCCTTTGAACTCCCAGTCAGCTGTTCATCCAACTCTCCCACATACCACTGCAACACTAAAGTCCCCTTTGAACATCCCCAAATGCAAACAAAACAGGCTATATAAACATAAGTTCTTAGCACTATGGGAAACAGTAAGGTAGGGAGTGAACAATTTTTTTTTTCCATTGTTGTTTCTGTTTTCCCTTCCTTTATACACAGATTTAAATGGGTCTGTTCTTTGCCTGAAGGCGTGGAACCTATTTCAGAAGGTCAGAGAGGGAGCAGTTAGTAACGTGTTTCCAGAGTCACTAGTACATGGTGATGCATCTGTTATCATTAGCAGCAATGAGAGACCAAAACCCAAAGCTGTGATTACTCCACTGCAGATGCCCATTTGCTGGGAAGGCCAGATAGCCCACCTGAGGAGAGATGATAATACCACAACTGACTCACCAAGCGCGTGAGATGGCACCTAAGCTATCACAGCATTAGCTCAAGTCTGATACAACAAGGAGTTTGCATTGGTGACATATTTCCTCAACCATTACAGGTTTGAAGATGTAATCTCTGAAATCTGAACCAGAACAAGAAGAACTGAAATTACTGAAGTTCTAATAAAAACAAATCAACCAACAAACAACAAAGCTTAGGTCTGTCACCCAGAACAAGCAGCCATGGCTTGCAGGATCCAGGCTGGAATTGTCTCCTGGATGACTATGGAGCAACACAGAGACCTATGCACAGGCTGATGAAAGTCCTGTAGCACTTCCAAGTGACAGCATAAAAAGTTATGTCCTGGAAATAGAGCAAACAGATTAAAGACAGCATTTGTGCCACTTGAACATCTGCACAACAGCAAAAATAGAAGTATTTCTGCCTATCATCATAGAGATTCCCCTGAAGTCTGAATTCCTATACTGTTCAGGAGACAAAAACTGCAGGGTGTTAAACATCTTTGCAATGTAAGAATCACTATCGGCACACTGGGCTCCCATGCCTTTACTCCGTGAAGAAGATGAAATACCAGAGCTTGCAGGGGCATCTCTCTTTACCATCACATACAATAAACGTTTATTTGTACCTGTCAGGGAAGGAATTTCTAACATAAATATCTCTGAAGCAACGACTTTAAGCCCTGAGAAAACAATTCTAACACGTCTAATTAATTTGAACTGCCTCCCCAGGTTCGTCTGTTTTGCTCAATACAGACATCTAAGAACTTGAAATACAGGGAGGCTTTTGTCACAGCGAAGTTGTTTAAAAAGTCTATCTGCCAAAATGCATTCTCACATACATCTGACAATCACCCTCCCTGCCAGCCTGCATCTTTCTCCAAATGACTGCTGCCATTCTCTTCCTTATCCCCAAGAAAGCTGCCTTAAGCCTAGCTCAAAAAAACCCACACACATATGCTGACGTGTGTTAAATCTCCACTAAAAGATAAGAACACACACAAAAAAAGAAAACAAACATAAAAAACAAAAGCACTTGAAAGTAGCAGGAAGAGATGCAAGACAAGGAACACCAGCAAAATCTTTACCTCTAAATTTGGTTTCAGGAACATCGAAGTTCATACTCTAAGAAAATAAATTCTCTCAGTTTTGTCTCAGCTAGAACCAAATAGAACCACAGCTTAAGTATCTCAAATAGCAACAATAAGTGGAGCTGAACATGTAATCACCTTTAACAGGAAAAAAAAAAGAAAAAAAAATCACTAAAAAAAAAGCTTCTTGCCTTAATAATCGGTACTACTTGCAATTTTCACTCATTTGAAAAAGAGTGAGATCTTCAATATAAGATAGTTCCCTACATACACTTGATCCCCTAAAGACAGAAAATCCCCAAAGATGTGGAGACTGAGACTATGTGTTATACCCACCACTGACAGGAACTTCTGAGTTCAAGTCTCAGAGACTCACTTTCATTTTGGAAAGCATTTTTGAGCTTACAGAGCATGCCATTTACACAGCAGAAGTCTATTCTGCAAAGTAATGCTACACAATCATTTTATTTCTTAAGACAAGAATCATTCAACAACCATTCACACTCTCTCTTAATGAGACTGAACTCAACTGCCTTGCTATATTTGAAGTGACAATAGCAAGCATGGTATGGGAGATTTATTGAGACCACAAAGTCTCCTGCGCACACTAGAACCCACAATTACATTGCTATTAAACAAATACAAGAATTCATTTTTGGAGTGTTTTGAATCCTGTTGTTCCCAGTAAAACTTCCCTGCAACTGAAGCACTGGAATTGTTACCAAAAGGCAAGGGAAACACAAACACTGATTTTAATTCTGAGCACAGCCAGAAGACCACCCACAACTTAACGACCTGCGTGAGGAATCTCTCCATCCTCATATTCTCCTTTGGGGTTTACTACAACCACGGATGTGTGAATGAGAAAGAATGCTATGGGCTGGCATGCAGAGGCTTAAACACGCTCCAACCTTGGAAAGGTCAGAATCGCATCACAGAAATCCTAAATGCAAGCATTTACCTAGAGTTAAGTGAAAAAAAATCATTAGCATCATCATGAAATACTCAGTTGCAAAGAAGAATCACAGGCATTTGAGAAAACAGATTTCTTCAGCCTCAGCTCATTAGAAACCTCATAAATCAGTATTTGTCAGAAGAAGCAAAACCATGTAAAGAATTCAAGTGTAACACAGGGCCCTTCTGCATACAGGAAGATCTGGAGCTCTTCAGCTCTTGCAAGGCTCCAGTTCTGATAGCAGCAGTCTCAGAAATCCTGCTGCTGTGCAAGGAGTTTTACCACTTGCTGCTGCAAGAGTATGCCCACCGTACAGGCATTCTCCTCACATTTTTTCAAGCAATAATAGCCAGTACAGAAATACTACATCTGAGAGCTACTTGTAGAAAACAAGCAAACCCCACCATCTGTGTTCCAGAAGGTATCACACACCTTCTAGGGGACACAATTGCATATAACTTGTGAGATTAGTTTCATCATCATCTTTGGTTCTCAGTCAGAACACAGAGTTCAAAGTTGTTTCATGAAACATACATGGTCCAGCTCATTAAAACTGATGACTTCAGTTAGTAGGCACACTTCACCCAGCTACTGTGCTTAAGAAAAATTCAACCACCTACATGCAAAAAAAACCGAACAAAACAAACAGGGCACATTCTTTACTTGTTCTTAGTAGTAATTGGAATTTTAATTAATGTTTAGAAAAGGTAACCTTTTTTTTTTTTAATCCTTAAGTTGTTTTCTTAAAACAACCCAACAAGTAGGCTTACTAAAGTACATCACATTCTAGTTCTAATAACCTACAAACAGCTCCTCTTGCATAGGAAACAACTTAACTTATAACAGAAGAGCTAAGAAATTGTGAAGGCTGTAAGGCAACCAGCATGCTAATCACTTTTAGACCACTCCTACGCATACTAAAAGAAACCCACCACACCTGAAAATAACCCTTGCCTACAAAAAGGTAGATTACGGAGCTGATTTGCAACACAGATACGAAATATTACAGTAAGCTATAATAACAATTCCCCTTGAGGAATGTATTCTGTTGCATTTAACTCATGTTCTGTAAAACACAAAGCAAAACGACATTGTCCCAAAGTTGAAACAACTCTTCTAAACTTAAAGATGAAAATATCTCACCTAAGAATAAAAATGCTTTTTTGTGGACTTTTTTTTCTTTTTTTAAAGTAGGTACCACAGGGCTGTACCTCTGGGCATGATACACCTCTGACAGGAGGAATTTTTTTTTTCTTTTTCCACATTGCAATATGTGGAACAGCCACAGGACCCACAGCAGGAGCAACTGCAGGCTCATCATGAGGGCTGGAGTGACAGCAGTCACTCCAACGTCAATGCTCAGAGCAGCTGCAGGAATTAAAGCTGCTGCAGGGATTATCTCAGGAGCTGGAGGGTCTGCTGCATTGTCATCAGATCCAGAAGTATTCTCTTCCCTTTGAGAATGCTGAATAGTGTTCAACAGTTTGATAGGCCAGGCCCCAGCATGCCACAGTGATTTGTACCTCTTTAGAATTGCCAAGGTGACAGCACACCTCTTCACACGATTCTGCAGTTGTTCAAAGGTGAAGATCCAAACCACTGGAGGTGCCTGCAGCTCTAGACACTTACCCATACCATCCCACACTGCCAGCCACTCAGAACTATCCTGCCCCAGGGCAGATGTCTGGGTGATATTATTCTTAAATAATTGTTTAATCTTAAACACAACCTGAAGCACATTCATGACGCATAGCAATAGGAGCACAGTGGTTTCAACAACCCACAGATACTCAAAATTCTGAAGAGCTACTGTAACCACCTCTTCCTGAGCTCTAGAGAAAGAAGGAAAAGTGAAAGGGAAGTTGAGAACTGTTGGAAAGTGTTCTCCTCCATCTTCTCCACAGCTGGCCTCCCCCAGCATACAAAGCAAAGAGCATAATTACTAGTGGTATCAACCATATGGCTTCCAAAACCCAAAGATGACTGCAGTGCTGAAGATGCAAAAAAGATTTGTTTCTCAGCTGCCAATTCTATCATGATATAAGTCAAGGCCACACAGAATAGTAAAATAAAAGCCTTAACTCAACCTCCAGAGATGACAAACAAAAATCAACATTGTGACCAGCAATTCTCAGACTAGTACAACACCCTGTAACAGACTCCAGTCAGACCGGCTGTTATCTTAACCCTTTGAGCCTCACACTGGTGCCAAATTGACCACTGTGGTTTAATCCAGCAGGTGGCTGAGCACCACACAGTCATTGGCTCACTTCTCCCCTTCCCAGTGGGATGGGAGAGAGAATTGGGGGAGGAAAAAAAAAAAAAAAAAAAAAAAAAAGGGCAACACATTGAGATAAAATTATTTACTAAGATAGAGAGACAGAGGATAATAGTTATGACTATATGTATATACACACACACACACGAATGTATGTAACAAGTGATGCACAAGCAATTGCTTGCCATACCCCAACTGATGCCCAGCTAGCCTCCAAGCAGAGGGAGAGAGCTAACTCCTACCCCTGTCAAAACTCCTTCCACATGATGTTATATGGTACGGAATATCCTTTTGGCCAGTTTAAGTCAGCTGTCCTAATTCTGTTCCCTCCCAGCTCTTTGGGCTCTTCACTGAGAATGGCCTTGGCTCTGTACAACCCTGTTTAGCAGCAACTATGAACATCAGTGTATTTAAACACTGTTTTTCTCCTAGAACCAAAATACAGCATCATACCAGACACTCTGAAATGAACAATTTCATCCCAGCTGAAACTAAGACAAATAAAATTAGCTCAAAGTATACTGCAAATTGTTGAAGAGACGATAGCTGGAAAAAGAGTGCCTTTATTAAATTATCGCAGAAAACATCTGGAAGCACATTTCCAGCAGACAATATACCTTTCCAGTATGTCATCACTGCTAATTTTCATGTTTGTTTTCTTTTCCCCCTGTTAAAAAGCAAAC
Source organism: Bambusicola thoracicus (assembly GCA_002909625.1). Lineage (NCBI taxonomy): Eukaryota > Metazoa > Chordata > Aves > Galliformes > Phasianidae > Bambusicola > Bambusicola thoracicus. The sequence continues at coordinate 6,606 of PPHD01002907.1, forward strand.
TACTTCATCATCCTCCCCTATTTGCCTTTACGCTCGCATGTGCAAGGCCTATTCATCAGCCTTTATACCAACAACAGTGAAGTCACTGCCTACCATACTAGCAAATACTATTACAGCATTCATCTATTACTTCTATTCCTTCTTTATCTGTCAATCACCATGCAGCTTTCACGTTTCATCTTCTTGAACAATAGGATCCTTAAAGCAAAGATCACACAGAACTTAGGTCAGTAAATTCTTGACAACAGTCCAAGTAGTACGGTTGAAACCAGCACATAATCAAGGCTGTCATTAATAACATAATATGGTGCTTTACTTTCACTGATTATCAAACAAGAATTTGTATGGCTAGCTATAGTATTCAAATTACTGTAATTGTAATCTTTTTGTTCAGAAGACAATTAAGGATAAGGTAGTTGCACTGCTTCACTGAGAATCTTAATTCTGACTTGGATAAGAGCATGTTGTCCATTAGAAAGAAAAGCTCTTTGTCCTAGCTAACACTAAACCTCAGGTAACTACAATCTGCAAAATACTGTCTATTATGTAACAAAAACCATCAGCTGTTATTGGTTCATTACCAAGAATAAACTTAAATGGACTCCTCCTTAACAGCTTCTAGTGATATTCCAAAAAGGAAAATAATAAACTAAGTATTTTTCCATTTGGATGCAATTCAAAATAAAAGAACTTTTTCCAGATAGTTAGCATTTCAGCCCAGATAAAAAAAAAAAAAAAAAGTGATTCAGAGATAAAAAGAAACTGGTCCTACATTTCTTAATACATACTTGGTACAGTAATGAAGACATGGGGGAGTTTAAGGATCAGCTGTCACCCCAAACATTACCCAGATTCACAACATCCTTGTTACAAGGTGCAGTTTCTGAACCCTTGCAATGTACCTAGAAAACACACAATTAGAGCAGAGGTATCTAGGAGCATCTGCTCAAGATGAATGCCTTCTACACACCGTCCTTCAGAATTCCAGCACTAATGTCTTTTAATAGCTTACTTCTGAGAAAATTCAAAACAGATTTTTTTCAGATGTCACCCATTTATGAAAGACACTTAGGCAATGTCTCAACTTGAAATCTAAGACTTTCTGAGTGCTATTAATAGAAGCTTGCCTGCCAACAGAGTACGGAAGCATGCAGGCCATTGACTGATCAGACTATTTTGATCCTTTTTAAAAAAAAGAAATAATCAGCTTACAGATTTCTGAATTACCTGAATCCACTGTTTTCCATTAAGGCTCAACAAGAGGCATAGCAAAACAAGTCCCAAAACGTTGTTTCTGATGATGAAGACTGTAAAAATAACCTGGTCCCTTACTTCCAGCACTTAAGAAATCATATCAGAGTACAGCTGATTAGGAAGAAGTGGGCTAATAGCCTCCCTTTTCAGACTCAGGATTTCCATTTACATTTGAGTCCTGAAACAAATATAGCTATGCAATACCTAAAAGGAGACAAGAAACACAGCAAATTGCCTCTTGCATATTTTCATTACTAAATATGAAATACTGAAGTTTTTATGACTACTAAGCACCTTGTCTGGCTAAATGCTCCTGCTTTCATAGTCCCTACTTTAACTTAAATAGCTTTTGACAAACAGCTTGCCCAGAGAGGCTGTGGATGCCCCTCTCCCTGGAGGCATTCAAGTCCAGTCTGAATGGGGGGCTGCGAGCAACCTGGTTTACTGAGACGTGCAGGGGGGTTGGAAATTGGTGATCTTAAAGGTCCCTCCTAACTCAAGCCATTCTATGACTCTACGATTTTGCAACTGTAGAGGAAATCAGTATCAGGTATAAAGTACCCAAAAAAGAGCCATGGTCACAATACAGTAAAAGAAAGAAAGATTTGCTTACCTATCCCAAGGATCAGGGCTCACCAAATACTCCAAAAGGAGGAAACTCCATGTAGAGATCTTTCCCTTGTAGCAGCCAGCCCTTAAACGAGGCTTAGGGAGAACCAGGTTCCACCCCTGGCGAACTGCTTTCACTTGTGCTCCCAGGGCTGGCTGTGTCCTCTCACCAAGTGCTCAATCATTGGTTCAGGCCATGACTTTGCAATTCCCATACAGCAACATATCCTGTATACCTACAAATCCAAGTTTCTCTGAATTTACACTGCTATAATTTCCCCACACACCTTTGTGTGCAAACATATTAAGAAACAGACTATATACTTGGCTGCTTCTTAGAAGTTTAAATACAAGAGTGAATACACCAACTGCCCGTGAACCTCTTATCTTAGTCATCAGGCTATCTTTTCTGCTTGTTTCTGACCCTTCCTTCTACTTCTACATATCTGCACAGGCTTTCACAACTGCAGATGAAGAAGAAACAAAAGAGGCCACAAACAGAAGACCATACAGAGTTCAGCTACAGAGTCAGAAAAAGGTCAGATCTTTCCAAGAAGACAGCAACAGTATTATTTGTAGTAACTTTTTTTTTTTAAAATACATGTTTTATAAGCTTCCACTCAATTTCAGAAACAGTCCTTAGAAACTGGTCAGATTATTCCACGGGAAAAAAAGTAAATACTGAATTCGGCAACCTTCTAACCATTGGAAACTGTAAGCAGTTTGACCCAATGCTCTTGAACTCTACCAAGATAAACAGAAGAGCAGGTGTGCAGAGGTCATTTACAACACACATCTGCTAAGTCAATGCTCGGGAAATAAGAACATTTTATACCTTAATAAAACTTCAGAGTAAGGAACCACTTTTCAAGATAACTTGGAATAGAAATTGCTTGAATCAAGGGAGCTCATTCAGATAGACAAATTCCATCCAACCTTTCTTACTTCCAGAGACCCTCTTCTATAAAAGTCTGTAAAATGTTTAGCTGTATTTTCTCTAATTACAACACTCTGCCTATAAGAGAGTTATGAAAGACACCAGAAGCGGACAGCAGCTTTTACTAAGGCTTCCAACTCAATTTACCAGGTAAAAGTGGAACTGCCTTTTCTTTTTTAAATGTTGACTTTTCATTAAGACAAGGCTGTGTCCACACTCCTAACCTTCTGAGATTTGGTTGAAAATTTTAAGCTGATTCATTTACAAGCAGTAACCAGAAGTCATTAACTATCAATTTGGCGGGATGCAGTCAGTGGTCAGCAGCAACTAGGGATGCAGCTGCCTGGCAGCTGAGGCACATTCTACAGAAAAGCCTGAATGAACTGAAATTTGGAAAAAGTGAAAGGTCCCAACTGAATAAAGACCAGAAACATTCAGAAAAAAAAGAGCTTTCTGCCACTGAGGCAGGGGGAAAAAAAAAAAAGAGCATAATTAAAAGAAATAATGGAAAGATTTTCCACAGCTCTCAATTTCACACAATACGCTTCTACAACTTAATTAAAAAAAAGTCATAGATTAAGCTGAAGACAATTATTTTTTTTTTTTAATAATTCTGCAGATCATTGTTTTACACTTCAGTAAAGCAATTCTAATAGGATTTGACATTTTGGATGTCTGTGCTTTGTATACTTAGAGAAAGATCAAAAGATGATGTATACCACAAGTTTGTGGTTATTTTAGACATAGTTCTGCTGAAAACCAGATTGGCAACACTGTCGAAGAAACAGAACAACACCACAGCCCCCCAGTGCAGTAACAGTAAAATAGGCAAGTTACTCAAATATTACAGATGGAGCTGTTTCAATATTGCCTGACATTTCAATTGTTAGTCTCTGTTTCTATTCACAGAAACTTGCCAAATTTCAGCTGCATTAGGCTGAAATTTTCCATTGCAGTCACCTGCCTCAGGCAGAAGTTTTTGCAATGTTTCAACAAAAATTACTTTAACCAGTTTCAAGGCAAGATGAACTTAGAACATTTTGTCTACAGCCCTAAAGAGGAAAGAAGAATTTCTTACAGGCATTCATTAAAATCTTGTCATGCGTTCTTTCTGAACTAGAAAAATTATTAAATGATTATTTTGTATGTATTTTGCTATCTCCATCACCATATTCCCAGGTCTGGCCAAGTTATAAACACGTGGGGGACCATTTCCCCAGATCTGAGGTCATCATCTCAGTTGGTAAGTCAGTAGCCAAATTTTCTTAAAATATCTATCCTCACTGATTACATACTAGCTGCATCTTTGAAGTCTGCATCAAACTGGACCATGCATGAATGATGATGACAAAGAGGAAACAGGTCCTTCTATGCAAACAGTTGTTAGGAATGCTATAGCATTAGGAGCCAGAGCATAAGACTGCATGCTTGGCTGTAAAGTGGACAGGGAAAGCACCTGTTTGGAACAAAATATGAAGAGGATTAAAAATAAAAAGAAACAATAAAACAGGTTGGTAGAAACAGAGTGCAAAAATCACCACCTTTTCCCCTTTCTACTAGTTGCGTATCAGAGAAAACAGATCCTACAACAGAGAACAAAATGAGAAATCTGAAGACAGTAACACGGGGAAAACGGGTGAACCTGAGATACAGCATTACAGTTTTTATCCCTTTTACCTGGAAGTAAACTCACAGCATTAAGTTCTTGACATCTATCAATCAATCAAGTAGACACAACTGTGACAAAGACCTACATTCCC